>CAEGAE010053967.1:0-118835 GCA_903067095.1 Girardinus metallicus
CGGGTGAGAGGCGGGGTACACCCTGGACAGGTCACCAGTCTGTCGCAGGGCAACACAGAGACACACAGGACAAACAATCATGCACACACACACTCACACCTAGGGACAATTTGGAGAGGCCAATTAACCTGACAGTCATGTTTTTGGACTGTGGGAGGAAGCCGGAGAACCCGGAGAGAACCCACGCATGCACAGGGAGAACATGCAAACTCCGTGCAGAAAGACCCCGGGCTGGGAATCGAACCCAGAACCTTCTTGCTGCAAGGCAACAGCTCTACCAACTGCGCCACTGTGCAGCCCGCTGCCTGAATCAGTCCTGTTAAATTTGAAAAATGGTTGGGAAAGTATATCAACAACAAAGCTGATGTAATGTCAATCCCTGGAGAATCTTTTGAGTTATGACTTCCACTTTACCTTTTTGCTTGAAGCAGCTTCGCCAGCAGCCGCATTTTTGATGGAGAATGTGTTCAACCCTAAATCCAATGACTCTGATGTTACAGGAGTGCCATGTTCCTATGAAATATTTTACATAAGTTATTATTTATTTAATTATCTGAGTAGTTTGAATAAAGTATGCTATGTTTTTACATTAGCAGCTGTTTTCTTGACTGAATTTCCAGTTTGGGGGGAGGAGGAGGAGGTGATTTTGGGAAGAGGTTTCTGTCTCCTGTGACCAAAACAGACATTTTAACTAGTTAGGACATGAAGACAATTTAAACATCTTTGTCATGAACTCATAAGGATGAGTTTTCAAGAGATGTGGTGACTCACTTCTTAACATCACTTTTTGTCTGCCTGTTTTCACCTTTACACAAAAAGAAACACTTTAGGAAAAAAAAGCATTAATGCTGAAGCAATCTAACATTTTGTTAATCTCAACGTGCGTCAACGATAACTTCAGCGCACAGAGGCCTTCTTTCACCTGGTTCTGATTTCTTGATGAGTTTGGGGTACTTCTGGAATTTGACATAGTGATAATTCTCGTACTCCATGAGCACTATCTCCAGATCGACGTTGTCACAAACCTCAAATTTTTTCACACCTCCATTTGTCTCCTGCGCCAAAGTTGTCGCTGCGGATGCATACCTGGTGGGCAAATACCAATGCGCATGTTAGATTTCAAATTGACAGACAATATCAACCGTCCCTGTCTTGTAGCATTCACAGATGCAGGCAAATCGGTTTGGGAAAGGATTTTTAAAGCTAATTCAAATAATGTAAACACATTAATTCAGTGGGGGGTTAGGAGGGTTGCCTATTAAAAAGCAGTAATTTTAAAAGAAAATCACTAAAAAATGTTTTAACTTGATCAGAGTTTCTGTAAACTTCTAATTTGTAATTATGACAAAAGAAATCATACTGACCCTTGCCCAAGTAAATGTTGATAAATGAGAACAAGAATACTCTTCGTCCTCATTTCGGTCCTCAGCTTATCCTGCAGAAGAGCAGCAATAAACAGGATCAGGAATTCAAGACTCCAGTCGCCATAACAGCAATATGTGTCATTATCATTGTTTTTCATGGAGAAAAATAAAGATCAGACATAGATAACATTGCTTTAGTACAGTATGACTTAGCTATTCATTCAATATGCTTAATATTTTCTATGTAAAAGAAAGACAAGAACCAGAACCTGGGAATAGGATGGCAAAGGTGCCACCATTCAATACCTCAGGAGGTAAATATGAAAAATATGATAAGTAAATAAAACTAGAATACATTTGATAAATAAATGTATAAATCATTATTTACATGTTTAATTATTTAATCAAATAATTAGAACTTATTTGTTTTAAATCAAATACTTTTAATTTGATTTAAATAAATATTCTGAATATTTATTTAGGAATAATGTATGTACCTACATACATTTTTATTATACATTGTACATTGTTTGTGAACATGTTAAAAGTATGTGTGATATTTTATGAATTTATTTTATTTGATTTCTTTCATTTTATTGTCAGCCTACCTCATGGAGTATGATTATAATTATATTTAAATTCACGCCGGGACAAAGGTAATTTATTTTGTTTAGATTACGGCATCTCCAGCCTTCTACACACGCAGTTGACCCAACAGATATTTAAATATATAACATAAACAAAACAAATTCACCCAAGTCATCTAAACTATTGATTTCACTTAAATTTGCAAATAAAAAGGCAGCGCTAAATTGCCAGCAGGGGGAGACAAATAATCAAAACTATCCTTCACGGTTTCTAGGCAACCAGACAACGCCGATTCATGTGGCTTTTACAATTAGCTTAACGGCTACCTGCCAAACTTTAAATATGAAATGTTTAGTTTTTCATGCATTTGTAAAGTACACCTATATTCAAAGACTTAGCTAACTGTAATTTCATACTTTTATGCGTCTTAAGTTTATAAGTATTACTGTTATGTAGCTAGCTAAAAGTTGTCTTAGCTAAAGGATGTTCTCCGTATTGTCTTCCTGACGCTACAATAAACAAGAACAGAATATCAACTCACAGCTTCCCGAGCTTCATGGGCAATTTTCATGGACTGATAAGAAAGCTCCATCATTTTTCTGAAAACTGAAAGCTGCCAAGCAAAACAGTGCTACTGGTTATCAGATACCGTAGTGGTCACACGCTGTTTTGACGTCATAGCAACCAAATCTAGTATTAAGCAATATGCGACGTCATCGGCTGTCGCCAAAGTCCGCATACGTTTCCAAAAGAGACGCAGGGATATTATTTGTTAATCAAGCTCATCCGTAAAATGTATTAATTTGCTCTATAAAAAAAACACAGGCAAGAACATTTTATTATCAACACAAAAGATTTCAAATTACTTTATCCAAGCTGCAACTATAAGAGAAAAAGAAAAGAAAGAAAAAAATATAGTTGGCCTTTCACTAAGATGGTGTAGATTTACTTTTTAAGGCTAGTGTGGAAAATAATTTGCCATGTATATTATTTTTTTTAATAAAAAAAGGACTTGGCAGATAGGTGATTTGGAATGAGGTGCTTTTATACACAAACCTGGACTCTAACTACATACGGCCAGATAGGGGCTTTCTTACAATATGTAATTATTTTACAATTTCAAAAAAAGGTGAGCTCTAATTAAATTCTTACATAATAAGTACATAAAAACAGCACTGATTTTACTGAGAAATTATACATTTAGTCCTCAACCATGAGAGTTAATCATTAACCAGTAAACATATAATGTATGTAAATAATTTCAGCACAGTACTGTCAATGGTTCTTTATTAAGTTTGGATGGATTATAAATTCAGGCTGGTTTCTCAGAGATGACACATCCAGCTGCAGGTACAGTCACAGTTCAACATTAAGACAACACAAATTATTTTTTTTAAAGACGTGATGCAAAATAACGCTTGAGCCTTGTAATTTTATATTATTGTCTTCAATATGTTACACTTCTAAAAGTTTTACATGTTTTTTTGAAAACATTCAGTAGAAAAATTAAACAGTAATAGCACGGGATTACAGTGCAAAGTTTGCTGGGACAGATATGATCTGCACATATTTCAAATAGTTTCTATGACTAAAAATTGTCAGATGAACTATTTCACAGATTTCAAGAACACAAGGCGTCATAGAAAACTGAACTTTGCTGTGGAAGACAAAATAAACATTTTAACCATTGTACATAAAAAAATGTAGTGTGAAAGGAAATTGCATTGCTATTTTGCAAAAAGTCTGAACAAAAATAGTTACAACAAAGCTGTTCTCATTCTCATTTCATTAGCGTATCCTGCTTTTAAATATTTTCAAGAAGGCCGTATACAAATGAAAGAATCAAGTCTGACAAAAATTGCTTGCAGTAAGAGAAAACATGCTTTTTCTGTCCCTGGTGCTGGTTTCTGTGGGCGATTGTTGCTATGATCCTCCTTATAGAGCATCAATGTGCATAGAAACAAGAGATCTATACATGTTTATGTGGGCTGGTCACTGGCATCATGGTACATTGAAGTTTCTAAAGAAAGATGATTTGAAATCAGCTAAAATTGATATGTTACAGTTTAATGGTCCTTTAATGTAAAACTTCCAGAGCGATCAGGATTTTTTTCCCTCATCTTCTGGCACATGGGGTAAAGTAGTCCTCCATATCTCCCACCTGTTACTGCACACAGATGATCAGATGGCTGAAAGAATGTCCGCTTTTCCTTGCACTTTCAAAAACAGACAAGTTGAAGAATTTGGAAATATTTATGATCACAAAAAGCACACAGTCATAGTGTAGAAACTAAAGCTGGATACCTTAGCAAATATCAGCTGGATAAGCTTGACAATTCCAGGAAGATCAGCGTGACATTTTGCCCAACTGGTTCTTGAATTATACAAGTATTGTGTGCTTTTGCTCAAGTCTATGTGAGAAAATGTTGTACTGTATACGTCAAGATTACTACTGGTATCTTAGCAGCAATATGGTTATTTGTCGCTTTTCTGTTTTATTGTGTCAATCCTGTTATAAACTTTGTCTCTGTGAAAATAATCACAATACTGTTTCTCAAGGTTATCATACCACATCTAAATATCAGTATATTTTGTATTAGTGGATTTTGGGATGTTTTTGGACAATGAATGATAATCTAAAAGCGTGGGATGTCAACCGTTTTGTAGATTACCAAGATCTGATGTAGTGTAACTGTCTTTGTGAAATTAATTTATATATTCAACAGGATTTTAAAGAGAATAACTGTAAACTGGATTGTCATAAATTACAAGTTACAGTTTTGCTCCCGAGAACTTTCTGCATGAAAACTCCTGTTCCTCATAGCAGATTTAAACTGCGGACAGCGTTTTGATGTCCCAAGTCAATCTGGAAGTGTGTGATCATCTTCCGTTGCTTAGAAGATTCCGGCCTCTGTAAGTAGCGTGCCGGCCTCCAGCATCAGAGCCTTTAGGTAGACGCGGACGGTGTAATACATGGTGACAAAGTCCTGGGTGCTGAACAGGGTGTCTGCCAGAGCAAAGCCAAGCGTGGAGGGGATGAAGCCTCGGCCGTACTCCACCATCCACGTCCCAGCGCTCCATTGGACCGACGTGGCTTCGCCCACCTCATGAATAATAGTGTCACCTGAGGGGATACAGCATGGATGTAGAAAAAGATTCAATAACTGATATTTAGACACATAAAGTGGGAATCAGAAGAGCGTGTACCAACAAAAAAGTGTTTTTGAATTAGCTGAAGAATACAGTTGCTCAGTAGACAGACCGTCTCTCCACTGTTTTGGATTCGTTGTACCATCTGCATGTTGATACTGCCAACTTTGACTATACACAGAACCCAAATTTAAAGTTTTAATTTGACCTGTTCATGAGGTTTTGACTCCCATATCATGTAGATGGTATAAAATAAACCTGCCAGTGATTTCCACCAAACAGTGCTATTCTGACCCAAAGCTTAAGCAATTGCTTTGCCAGTCTATTACACAACACACTCCTACACTGATTTTTTTTAAATCTATTTAAAATTTCAGAAGATATATGTGTCATTGCAATTGGAAAAAGCTTTAAAACAATTTATAATGTGCTCATTTTATTAGATTGCAAAAAACATTTCATCATGGGTGTGTACACATTTGAGATCTACTGTACAGTTATCATTGCTGCAAATCCATTACAGATATGTGGATTTAAATCTCCTACTTCATTACCTGGATAGTATACTTCACTTTTGGTGGATCCCTCCTTCCACTGCCTGAAAGTACCTGAGATGATGGTGTCAGAGATCTCCGCCCAGTATCGACCTGACCCAAAGGGGAAACATCAAGAAATGAAGATGCAATGTTTGAAAACTAGCAAAGTCTCAATAATTCAGAAAAAAATTAAATAAAAATAGGGAGATTAATGTGACCTCATGGTTTCTTACCCGAGTGTCCTCCAGTGTCCACTGCAGTACCAAACAGCAACAAGTACTCTGTGAAGGAGGCATGGAGGAGACACATGGAGCCCATCCAACCTCCAGCATTTACAAACACCCACTGCAAGTCCTCATCTGGTAGGATGTGACCCGGATACCTGGTGTAGACACATTACAAAAATGCTACAGTAAAATAAAACTACAGAATTTCACAAAACTATTCATATCCCTTGATTTTTTTTCAGATCTGGTTTAACAAATGCAAGTGAGGTGTGTATATTCATTTCACCCCCAGATGTGGCAAAAACAATGCATTCACCTCAACTCACAATCTTAATGAATTATGCTGGTAGTAGCATCATGTTACGTGGACGGAGAAATGTATCAATTTTATTGTAAATGTATTTTTCTCAAGTGTTTACATCCCTGCTGTTATTTGGACAGTATCCATTCTCTGTAAATAACCTGCTGTTGTTTTCATATGCACAAATATACATGTGAATATTTTTTACTTACTTAGTTGCACAACTTTTTGAATATGATTAAGGTTTTTCTAACACTGTATTTGTCCTTACTGTGCAGTCTCTAATTCTTACTTTTTGGTGTTTTTAGTTCTAACTGCCTATTATTTTCTATTGATTTATGTTAGTCCTCAGCTTGGAGCCTGCAGCATTAAACTATGTTTGCATGCTTGGGTTTTGAAAGCAATCAACAAGTGAAATATTTTCCTGTTCTTCTTAGTTTAATACGCATTTCTTGGCTCCTTCCTCTCACAGAGTAAAAGCTTTTTTTAGACTTTAAGATTTCAGAATGCAACCCATTTATCCAACCTCGAAATATCTTGGTTTTAAATAGACAATAAAAACATGCTTAACCTTTATAGTACAAATAAATGTCTCATCTGCACACAATACTGAAAGAGTAACATAATTTTTAGAGGAAAACTGATGCAAATTTGTTTCTATTAAGGATTTGGAACACCTTTATTTAGTGCAATTTGAAAGCATAATTTGCCAAATATTAGACTTAAAGCGGAGGGATATTTGAAAGCAAACGTCCCAATTTAACAATCAGTATTCACTCTCTGACATAACAGTACCATGTGGTCTGGAAGTATTCTGAAACATTGCGTCGTTACCTCTTTCTGAGTTCCACCACCACTTTGGAGAAAGCTTGCTCATGGTCCTGCCCTGAAGAGTCCCAGCAAAAACAGATGCAATTTAGATCCTTTGGGCGTCAAGTTCTACTCACCGAAATAAAACGCAACAGAACTCAACTTTCACTTAAAATGCAACTTACCTGCATACTGCTTGGCCAACATAGCGACCTCTTCATTACTAAAAACGTACTTCTTTGAGGCCATCCAGTACCGCAGTAGCAGCACAACCACGACAATGACTGCACAGAACACTAACAGTTTAGAACATTTTCTAGCAAACGACATGGTCACAAACAAAACTCACAGGCTAAAAGATTGCAGCAAGACTACATGCGTGCAGACAGGTTGCTAACTGGTTGCTTCTTCCTTATCACGTGAGCGCGAGAGCTTGCGACTCGGCCAATCACAAATGTTATTTTGTCGCATGCGCAATATGGTGGGACGACTTCTTGTTCTCGAGGATTCGGTTCATCTGGCTGAGATCTTTCAGTTCGCGATCAGCTCCTTGCTTGGCCATAAGCTTATATAAGGTGCTCTCACAAGTTTTTTTTTTTTTTTTTTTTTTTTTTTTTTTTAACTAGTCATGTTAAGCTATATCTATAAAATGTTGGACCATTGTTCCAATACATCTGGACTTTCCACTGCCTTTTATTGTGATCATAAGGATCCTGGTATCTTTTATTTTATTTTATAATATAATATAATATAACAAGACACGATCTAAAGGCAATTTAGAAAAGTACCAGTTAGGAGTTAGGAACTGAATGAGTTAGAAATTGGCCTGCACTTGCATACTGTTGAAATATCCAGATTATACTTCACTAAAATAGGTTCAATCCCTGCATTTCATCTAACCTCATGCTTACTATAGAATGTCCTCCAGAACACCATTTGAAGAAGACACACCTTGATTTTTTGCTGTAATTTACAAGGTTTTAGAAGTTAGTCTGTCTTTTCTGCTGTTAATTGTCATTTTATTACCATTGTTGAAATAATGCTCAAAACATTGTGTTTTAACACTGCTGTTTTAATGCTATAATGATAGAAGGGGTTGTCAAAGATGAAGAAGATTCAGGGACACATGTAGGCATTGGAGGCAGAAACTGTCATGGCTTGATCAACCCGATATTAGCTAAACTTTGATAGTAAATGTCATAATGACTAAGTGACTATGTTAAAGTTAAGTTATTAGGTAGACATTTTTCACATTTATCAATCATAATTGATATTTAACACAGAGGCATCCAGTCTGTACAGGACCAATCGTTCACTTAAACGAGTCGGTACATTTAGTCGGCTCAACCGCGACCGACCCATAGATAGTGGGCGGGTCCGCTGCAAGGTTGCCAGAACACAGTAGAAACCTTAAAAAGGTCTTAAATTTATGTTTCTATTTTAAGAATAGGGACATAACAACTACATGTTATATTTTCTACATTGTTTGTTCTGTTCTGCATTTTTAGTCTCACAATTACGCTTATTTCTACTGAAACCCTAAGGTTTCATGGCAATGATCCGTCCCGAACGGAACGCCTTTTCGCCGTTTCTGTTCTTCCATAGGCTAAGAGGATAGTGGTGGACAGTGTGGGACCATGCTAAAGTTCACAACTAGTTTATGATTCATTCGTTGAGAGTTATCAAAGAGAACGAAGATCATGAGCGGGAATCAAGATCTCAGTTTAGATCCCAAAGGTATGTACGGACTTTAGCACCGATTCATTGTGAAGTCGATTCATTCAGGATATCATGCTGAGGACCTTGTTTACAACAGACTATATGACTGCTGTTCCATTTTATCCAAACGTGAATGTTTGTTTTTTTCTGTTTCGTGGATAAAACACTGTAGTAAAGGTGTCACAATGCTTAGTCTGCAGCATGGTTTTGTAATAAACACGCAGTCAGTTTGGCTTTCATGTGACTTGATTTCCTGTTTTTATATCTGCAAGTTGCGATATCAGCAGCTTTGCTCCTTAATGGCTGTTTGATGTGTTTGTTGTAGTAATGTAAATGTTGACCGTCGCTTACATTTAATCTGTTTTCAGGAAGGTAAGAGTCTTCTTTATTGGCTAAAAATCTTACTAGTTAATCTGAAACTGTGGTCAAAGGAGAGCCTAGTCTCTTTAAAGTTTACTACAAGCTGTGTTGTTGAAACAGGAAACTCATGCAAGAACATACTCTGTCTGGTCAGAGGGGAACCAAAGTAGACACAGTGAAGCATGGTGGTGGAGGCATTGTGATGATGGAATGTATTTTTCAGCATGAAAATGAAAGCTCGTTAGAGCTGATAGGAACACAATTGAAACTTCTGTTCCTATCAACACAGGTTATGGAGTAGAAACAGGATATGTATGGTAGGAAACATGTGAGGCTGGAAATAGCTTCCAACAAGATGACAAGCTAGAACAGAAGCAGGATGAAGTACATCAAGATGAAGTTGTGTAGAAGTGTGTCAACACACATTGAGTTAAAATGGTTGCAATGTGACAAAATTCCACCCCCTCCAAAAAAAATAAAAATAAAAATCAAAGGATCAGAATAGTATTACACAGAAGATAAATTCTGCCCTTGTCATTCCTTTCTATTGTTTTTTTTTAATCTGTTCTGTTTTTACCATCAGAGCATCAGCATCTGCGTTACAACCCACTGAAGGATAGCTGGGTCCTAGTTTCAGCCCACCGCATGAAGAGACCCTGGGCTGGGCAGGTAGAAAAACCACCTGAGGAGCACATTCCCAGATATGATCCCCGCAACCCGCTCTGCCCCGGCAACACGAGAGCCAATGGAGAGGTCAGAAGACTACCTTAAGAAAGAATGGGTTTCAAAACAAATTAAAATGTTGACTGTCGGGGTCCTAAGAGGAATGTTTAGTTCTCTAAAATGATATTGTCTGGATCATGATTTATAAAATAACGTAGCTTATCATGCTCCCTTCTTCAGATACAAGGACCTACATGACTTTATGTATCACATGGCTGTTGTAAGCCCTGGTACGACTGATTTCTTACATTTAAGTGTTCGTCGCTTCCCAGGTAAATCCAAACTATGACAGCACTTTTGTGTTTGAAAATGACTTCCCCGCTCTTCAGCCTGATGCTCCAGATCCTGGTGAGTGTTTGTGTTGAAGCAATATGTTACACAATATTAGAAGTTGCAGTAGCAACAATTCTGCTCTTATTTATTGTTGTAATGTCTTTATGTCCTAAAAATATGTTTTTCTGGTCTTTAGGCTCAGATCAGCATCCGCTATTCCAGTCGAAAGCCGCCAGAGGTGTTTGGTAAGAGAACAGCTTTTAGCCTGATGGGTAGTACACAAATAGTTGTATTACTTTACCTTCTTAAGACTAAGCCAAGTTATTTAAATCTTAAAGCAACATTTCAGTTCTGTTCGAAAGAAATTAGTTGTGTACCAGGCTATTGAAATACTAACAAATAGTATAATTTTGTAAAATGTGAAAAACTTGTTTGCAAATCTCTGTTATACTCTGAATTGGTTCCCTTCATTCTCTTTACACACTCTATGGAGATTCAGATGTGGATCTTAAAATCACCAGCAGATGAGGATCTTTCCCCATCTCTTGCTTTTTCAATAGGTATTGACTAAATTAACTTTTTGTCATATTTTCTTTGAATAATAACTGATTTCACCATCATATAAAGTTCACGGTGACGATATGACTTTAGAGAACTAAAAACTTTTTTGTTTTTAGAAATAATGTTTTCGTTTTCCTGCCATCCTGACCTCCCAGAACTTTTGTAGTCTTCTACAAATCATTTTTGAAGAAGTGACAAACCCGGCTTGCCTTTTATTTTTTTTCTTTTATCTTGTCACAATATGATTGTCTGTTTGTTGATAAAGCTCAAGAGCAATCCCCTGATTTTGTGGGTCTACGTGGATGATTGTGGCTGACAGCAGAGTTGCATAACAACTGAATAATAGATTAAATCAAACATCTTCAGTGAGTGTGCTGGTTAAAAACTGAACTGTGGGTTTAATTCCCTAGTGTTGGCAGATGTAGAGTCTGTCAGGTACTCGTACTGTGAAAAGCACTGAAGCAGCAGTGATTGACGTGCTGTGCTTTCTCTGTGTTGATTTTTTCAATATCAGAAGTTTTTTTTCTGTGTTTTGGAGCGAGTCGAGGTTTTGTCTGTGTCGGATGTTTTTCCTCATGCAGTATCTGTGTGCATCTTCCTGTTGTGTTTGTCATGCAGTTTGTGTCTTTATCGGGGGTGAAAAAAAGGGAAACTTTGAAAATAAGCTATAGCTTGTTGCCCTGGAGCAACTTTCACAGAGCCAATTAGTGAGGAAAACAGTACGGAAAACAGGATTTAAAGGATCTGGGTCATGGGAGACAAAGAAAAATGGGTTAAGGGGAGCGATAAGACAGACACTAATGATTTATTGTATCTTTTTTTTTTTTCATTTATATGCTCCCAATTAACACCGCTGTGACAAAAAATGTGGTCACACTTTGTTTTGCTTTCTCATTTTAATTATCAAGTTCCTTCAAATTTCCTTGAAAGGTCAACTTATGCTACAGGAATTAATTAGAGCTTTTGCTTAGACAGAACTTAACCAATCTAATCAGTATGTAAAACAAAACTTAGTATAAAAGTAATGTTTCCTATATTTATTTAGACTTCTCAATTCCCAGTTTGCTTTTCAGTTTGTTCTCGTAAGTGTCAGTTTAATTAATACTCACCTGCTTCTGAAGCCGAAGTACCTGGAGAGGTGCACAGAGAGAACACGTAATCTCCATGCAGAAAGGCTGGGACTTTAACCCAGGACTTTCTCACTGCTATGGAACTGTGCTACCAACTGCTACTTCTCTATAAAAAAAATCATATGTTTGATGTTCATAAAGTTCATCGTCTTAGATGTCTCCACACAAACAATGTGAAGAGGGCTTGCTAAATTTGGCCTTGTTTTTGGACATAAAGCTGCACACAAAGAGGATGTAGGAGATGTTTTTTGTTCTAAATACATCCAGAATGAACAACACAAGCAGTTCTCTACTTCCAGTATCCTAGCAATGAACTACGGTAACATTTTGCAAACTTGACCGATTTCTTGGACTGCCAGTGTAGTATTCTAAATAAGAAGCTGTTGCATATCAGTCAGTATATCTTGGTAGTTAGGTGTTTCCAATGAACTCTGTTCATTTTTTAATATATTTTTAAAATGATTTTCTGAAGATTTCATGACCCTGTTGTCATTGAGTGCTTCTGATGCCCATATAGACCAGTTAAATTATAAAATACAAAAGCTGCTGATCAAGCCAAATAATTTAATGACCTCCAGCTGATAGTTATGATCTTTGAAATTACAAAGTCAGGTATGAAATGAATCCATCTGCTGTGGGGAACTTTATTTGAATAATCCATCAATTCATAACTGCCAGCTTGACATTTTGTACCTGATTTAAAGTAACTTTCTACCTATTGTCTACTTTAAGGGAAAGAGATTACTGGACAATAATTTATATCAACCTGTAAGAGACTGCCTTTTGGTAGGTGTGATCAGACATCATAGAGGATCAAAAACCAAATAAATGGAAATTGGGCTACATTTCAGAAAACATAGAATTGAGTGATATTATACATAAATTTAGAGCATTGGAGCTTTTGCAACTATTTATAATTTTATTAAAACTAAATGGCAGTAGATTGGTGTATAATAGGGCATATGAATGGCCAAAGGAGACGAGACAACAAAATTGAAAAAACAAATACATTTTTGTGAGTTTTCACGTCCCTTTCATGTAGCAATTGTGCATTTTACCTGGGTTGTGTTGTTTAAGTTTTAAATTAAACACATTTTTGATTAAGGAAAAATGGTTTGAGAGAGTTTACTTTAGGTCTTCAATATGTTAATCATGTCAATAAATGCTTCAGATTTTGACAAAATGAAACTGAACTGTGCTCTGGTCAAAATACTCTTATCTTTCTTTCATTAATTGCTACTAAGTATTTTTACATTGTGGTATTAGGATAAAATTCTAAAATGATTTTTGCCATATTATCCAGCCAGACATCTGCAGTACATCCACAGTAACCAGCAGTACTTTAGTTTTTTCACTTTTAGAGTTTAACTGGATTTAAAAACACAAATGCTCCGAGAGCTCTCAGCTCTTGTAAGTCTTCTCATGAACAATTCATAAATAGAGACCATTCATTTTTGCTCTGAGCATAAACACCAAAGTCATATTCAATTATTGATCGCACACTAGCTGCTTTTCGTCCCAGAAGACTGCGACTGTCAATAGAAATGTAATATCTTTTACTCTGACATTCACGTTTGTTTGCCTGGGCGCTGTTTGTAAGCATGATCACAAACAGTTGCATTAAGAGTGAACTTTTCTTTTTTTTCCCCCAAGCCCACAGAGACAATAAGGTGGTGTGTTCAACTCCTACTCAAAAAATCTTTTTTCTATAATGCTACTACTATAAATACAAAGTGCCTTTCAGAATACTCAAGGACACCATACAGATCACACAGTGCAAGAAGAAACAATAACACAATAACATATGGTTTCACATGGCTGAACTCACAGCATGGTTTTATTTAAACCCAGTATTGTCGATTTGACTTCATACCAAGTTCAAATTATGTCATTTTTTTTCCCTCTTAAAGTGTTTGTCAAAAATCTCATCCCATTTCTTCAGTGTTAGAATTATAAGAAAAAAAAGAAGCTTTGTGTTTCTCCATGAGAGTTTTGATAGAAAATTTGGTTGCACCAGCAATGTCAAATATTTGAGCACAGCCAGGTGGTTGCAGGTAAATATTGGAAAACCATTGTATGATTATTAATTTATTAAACATTTATTCTCGGTTATATATTCTTAGCCAAGAAAGAGAAAGAGAGAGAAAGAAAAAAAAGCCTTGGGAAATTTAAAAAATAAAACTTATAAAACGTTTTCTCTCTCTAATCAGTTTGAGTACAAGGCCAATCAGACACTATAGTCTTACAAAACCCTTCATACATTGCAAACTCTTTAGAAATGCTAAAAATAGTGTTTAGTGTACAGGCAAATTTGGCCACAAAGTGCTCTTAGTATTTGCCACATAGGGTCTGTCCTACTGATTCCTTGTCCAATCTGGTTCTTTTAATAGTATAATATTGTATAGTAATCTTTTGTACTTCTGCACAAAAAGGTTTTCTAACAGTCTCCCAATTTTTGCCATAAATAGGGAAGGTTTATTTCCTTAAACCATCAGTTTCAGGAACACTGAAACTAATGGTTTGCCAGTTTTGCTAAAACTGACAAATAAAATGTTGATTTGAGAGTATATAAATGTGCAAGAAACTTTTTTCTCTTCTTGTAGATAGCTGCCTGTTTGTGAGGCTTGAAGAATGATCTATCATATGCTTAATAAAGGATTAATTTAAGTTTGTGATCCAAACATAGTCATGTTTTCAGTTTACCATTTTAGCCAGCAGCCTGAGCTTCAGCAATGCAATTCGAAAAACATCTCAAAGAAGGTATACAGTAGTATTTGACAGTCGGTCTCTGGAAAGTCCAGAGCAGTGATCTCACTTCACAACAGAGATGCAAACAGCACTCCTGCAGATTATCAATTTAACCAGGCCAAGTAGATCAGTGATAGCACTGGCATGTTTATTACTTATTAATACCGACCAGAACCGCAGCAGAAAACTCAGGATAAATAATAGACGCACCAAGAGGAACAGAGAGCGCGAGAGGGAACAGATTCTGATGAGGTGTGTGAGCTTGAACAGAATTGTTAGACAATAGTGATGGATTAAAGAAGGGAAACACTGACACCTGTGACAAAGACAGAAAAGGCCTTAAAATACACACATTTTATGTCAGCCGTTAATATTACATCAAAAAGTGATACAGTTTACCAGTTTAACATTGCACAAGGCTGGAGATTATTCTGAGGTCCAGGCTGGTCTCATCTTGTGTTTTATACTCTTCAGCGCAGCATCAGGTTTTCTACAGGACTCGAGGGCTCTGAAAGCCATGGCAGAAGCTTGATTTAGTGTCTGATATACCATTTTGGGGTAGATTTTTACACAAAGCTCATGATGCTTGTTTCTTTTGTGTAAAAAAGAAACAAGCATACAAGCAATCTATAGCAGTCATCTGATGGAAATTAGGTTTTTTGAGGTAGGTTAATTTCTAAAAAGCTCAATCTTGGTCTTAGTGACCGAAGCACATTGTCCCAGCAACAGCAGAAAATTATATTTTCTGTCATGCCCACCAAAAACAGTTGGCCTTTAGGTGGCAGGATGAATTTGGTCTCTCACCCAACCTTATTTTTCACAATCCCAAAGGTTTTGCTCTCCTGACACAAGTTGTCTTTGTATAAAAATTGTCAAGCTTTATATTCAGACGGAATGGGTATTTAGAGTCCTGCTTACTAATTTTTATCCTTACATGTTGTTACATGATTACAATTTCTCCCCTATTCTCTGTCATGTTTAGTAAGGTCATGTGCTTCCACCCCTGGTCTGATGTCACCCTCCCTCTGATGAAAAAAGAAGAGATTATCAAGGTGATTGATAAGTGGGCTGAAATTTTAGAGGAACTCGGTGCTACGTATCCATGGGTTCAGGTACATAAACCACACACTCCCTTCACTGCTAATTATTTTCACTCTCCTCATCTAACTTTCTCTGATGTTGCAGAGCTGTAAAAAGTTCACATCACAAATTTCACAACATTTTCCATTCAGTTATTTTGTATTTTAAAGGTGTCTTCCATTGAACTCAGTGAAACTTTAATGGTGCTTCTGGGCAAACTCACGTATTCAGAAAGAAAGATGTACGAAAACATGGATTAAGGTGTATAACTACCTGAAAATCACTTTCTCTGGGAAAAGAAAAAATCTTGTGTGAAAACATTTTTTTTTTCCCAAACTTCTGGTACTGCTATGTTCCAAGAGAATAAATTACTTTCATAAATAATTCGCTTTAACATAGGTGTTGAATTTAAACCAGATCCCAAACTGTTTTCACTCACATTCGCATGTCAGTCAACACCGTAAAGAAAAAAAATCTTCTCAGAAATATCCAATATGCTCTTAGTTATGGTAATTTAACT
The DNA here is from genome assembly GCA_903067095.1 of Girardinus metallicus. Taxonomy (NCBI): domain Eukaryota; kingdom Metazoa; phylum Chordata; class Actinopteri; order Cyprinodontiformes; family Poeciliidae; genus Girardinus; species Girardinus metallicus. The sequence continues at coordinate 16,091 of CAEGAE010053967.1, forward strand.
TGACAAAAAAGCATATTGTGTCATCTACATCTGAAATATACATGGACTCCCACCTTCTGTCTGCAGATCTTTGAAAATAAGGGAGCAATGATGGGCTGTTCGAATCCGCATCCTCACTGTCAGGTAGGATGAGCACCTAAACACCACATTCTCACACTGAGTGAATTCTACACGCATATTTACCATTCTGCTTATTGCGTGTGATAGTATTGTATTGTATTGTAAACTGTGTTGCCTAATTAGCCTGTCACATTTCAGCTATTTTAGGTTTTTTTAAAAACACTTGAATACATGTTCAAGTTTACGCTAGTAGCAGTGTTTGTTGGCAGCCATGTCTAAAAGTTATATCTATCTGTCTCACTTAAATGGCTGAGAGAAATGTAGTAAGTATTCCTAAACACTGAAACATATGAAAATGTAATTTGTGAATTGTAGTTTCTTGGTCACCTTGCAATTATTAGTATGGGTGCAAACCATTTTTTTGGTTTTGCTTATTTTTCTTTATGTGGCATAATTGCTGGAATTAATAATTGTACATACATCAAAGATTGTATTTTGCCAAAAAGTATGAGATTTAGCTGCTGCAATAAAAGCTATGCTTATTTTAGAACTTTTTATACATCTTTCACAGAGTTTCCACTAAACTTAGAGCATTTTAATCTTTAATAACTATTAGAAGAAAATAAGGCTACTGATTTTACAATATCTTTAAAATTGTAGAGTGTTGTAGAATAAGTTAATCCCCCTGATATTGTGCCAGTTACAAAAAGAATTCTCAGGTCTTAATTACTGCTTAATTTCTACACCATATGCAAAAACTGAGGGTCTACTCTAGGCTGATAAATACTTTGTAGACAGAATTACATTATTCCTCTCATTCAATATGTCTTTATAGAAAAATTCTGTCTTTAAGTTTAGACATTCATGAGGGGCAGCTGCTTTCAAAATGCAGAATGAGTTTAAAATTACATAAAACACACTTATCACATACACACCTTCATCTACAAGGGCCCTAATTTGCAGCTCCTTCACACACCACTGAAGAATTACAAATGTGTAAGAAAAACACGTCCAAGTTTTGAAGTCAGAAATGTCACAGCGTCGGAGCTGTTAATTGAGTCCTCATCCAGAAATCAGATGCAGCTGTGCAGCTTTGCCACATTATGCGTAAGGGGGTATGCATAGTCACACCTATATTACAGCTTGGATGCTTTGCTCATCTTCATGTTTTTCTCTTCGGTACGGTGATTTAGGAAACTCCATTTGGGGAGAAAGACGTTTCTTGTCAAACTGTTTCATAAAAGTGTGATGCAGAAAAGGTGCCAAAAGATACATGGAGCAAAGGATTTAATTTAAAATGTTACGTTGTTCCCAAAAAAGTCTAATAAATTAAAGCTCCCTACAAGTCTACTATATATCATTTGTGATGATAGTCATACCTGTTTAACTTTTTGCTTTTTTATCACATTACATCCCCAAACTTTAGTGTATTTTTTGGAGATTTTAATAGATAAACACAAAGTTAGAAGTAATTATGAAGTAGAAAGAAAATGATGAATGGTTGTCTGATGACAAACTTGGCATGGAGTGCATTAATCAGAGAAATAACCAAAAAACCCATGGGAATACTGAATCAGCTGCAAAGATCCACAGCTGAGGTAAAACAATCACTTAACAGTTATTCACGCCACACATATGGTGTTTGGGGAAGAGCTGCCTGAAAAAAGCCATTAGAGGTCCTGTTTCCAGTTTGTCACAAGCCACAACCTTGAGGAAGGTGCCCTGGTCAGTTGCGACCAAATTTGACAACAACCCTAATTAGTGGACCTTGAGACAGCTGTCACAGCCATGTCTATTTGACCTGTTTGTTGTTATCCTTTGCTCTTTATAAAGATGTCAGCGCTTTATTTATTTATGATCTTGAATGAAGGACTCCTGTTAAGATATTATCTGTGTGGTAAGACACAACTATCCCTTCCTGCTTGGTATCCCAGCTGAGATTTGTTATGTCCCATGTACATCTTGCCCTTAAAAGCACCCAAAAAAAGAGTGTGTGTGTTTGGTGGTTTAGCCTAGTCACTCCTTCACCACTTGCAATTCCTAGAACTAGAAAACACAAACATATAACAGCTACACTGGGTTCCTGTCCAAAACAGGATTGCTCCACTCTATTTAAAGGTCTTTTAAATTATTAAACATCTACAAGAACACAAAGATCAAACAACCAGCAGCTTTGAGGTCTTCTAAGGTTTAAACAAAAAATTAAAGGTGGTTATGTCTTTTTTGTTTTTGTTGTCACATATCTACAAAATAATTTACCAGTCCGTATGATAGCTGCTTATCGTCTAGAAGCTTTTAAGGTGCATTAAAAGATTAATTTTACCATTTAGGCCTTAAAAGAAAAAAAACCCCAAAAACTTTGAGATCTTTATTTTTAGCAGGGCAATCTTTATATTGTAAAACTTTTATTTTAAAATGCAGCAGTTTGGTGCAACATGGAATAATTTAGATCAGTGGCGTCCAAAATCAGTCCTCAAGGGCTTGTATCCTGCATGCATGGACACTCATTTAGATTAAAGCTTATTAATGTGGTAGAATGGTCCAGTCAAAGTACAGGCTTAAATCCATTTGAGAATCTGTAAGAAGACTTGCAATTTTCTGTTGACATATGCTGTGCTCAACCTCAGCTATTTTGCAAAGAAGCAATGAGATGTGGAAAGCTTGTAGAGACGCGCCCCAAAGGACTTGCAGCTGTAATTTCAGAGAACCATGCTTCCTTAAAGTATTGATTCAGGGGGTGGAATAGAAATGCATTCTACATTTTTCAGGTTTTACTGAACATTTCTGACAACCTTCTATCTTCTTTTTCCCTTTAACTTTGCATTAATGCACTGCTTTATGTTAACCTTTTACTTTAAAAGTTTGAAAAATACAAATTTACAGAATACCGAGTATCAGACATAAGTAGAAAACTGCATACTTAGGCTCATAAAAGTACATTAAGGTTTCTATAGAAATTAAGCAAATCTACACAATGACAAAAATAATGTCACTGTGTAGATTTGATTAAGCATCTACACAATGCTTAATCATTGTGTAGATTAAGCAAATCTACACAATGACGAAAATAATGTCTTCAGTGATCAATAATAAAAAAGTTGTCTTCTCATTTCTCATCCTAAAATATCCATTTTCTTCCCAACTTCTGAAGGATTCCTATAAATGTAGTTAGATGTGGATGACAAAGACAAACCCAGAGCCTAAATGAGTCTGTTCTATTGTTTTGACAAGATTGCAGAAATTACCACCAGATGGCAGTATGTCGATGGAGAAAAATATGGTTAAATAGATTATAAAGTACAGCTGCAAGGTGAAAATCCTGTCTAATTTTAAATTATAAAGTATACATATATTTTATATCAATATTCCATTTTGCCTTGTTTAGTTGTAAGCAATCAATAGCTTCAATTTTTGTGCACCTAGAATGCAATTTGGGTCCAGTCTATGAGAGAACACTGAATACTTTTATGTAGTTTGGTTTCCTCTTTTAAAATAATTTTACTTCCTTATTATATCTGTCAGCTCATTAAAATCCATGTGTTTGTACAGTCACGTTGTTCCTCCCACCCGCACCCCCATGGTGAAAACCTTAGAAGCATTGATATAAAACTTTGACTAACCAGAAACAAAAAAAATCTTAATCCTGTTCTGTGGGCGGCATGGCTTCTGATAACTTTGGTCTCACAGGATCAGAGAGGAAGAAGGAAAACATATGCTTCTTGAATAGTAATAGCCCTTTTTAACTCCAGTAGCCATCAGTGTACATGCGGTTCTCTGTGCAGTGTTGCATTTGCTTACATGAGCAGCAACGTTGAAGTTAATAGATATATGGAGTTGAAATACCTATCAAAAGAAATACCTTTCTCAGAAGTTGTATCTTCTAGTAATGGATTATATTTTGGTTTCTCTTTGGTGTGTTATCTGGACTTTGCATGATGAAACAACTGTTGTCGGATACATAGATTATTGCATGCAAAGACAAAGGTGAACCAATAGCCTCAGGACCAGTTTTAAGAGCCCAATATTCAAATAGTCCTTGTTACACATGCCTGGAGTCTTATAGCTGAAGTGTTTGTGCATTCTATTTACAAATCATCTAAATGTTTTGTTTTGCCTCTACATGATCTGGTTCCAAAATCCACCTTTTGCTAGAACACATTACTTTACACATGTCAACAGTAATTGTAAGGAGAATGGAAACATAGCTGGGATAAATGAAAATAATAGTAAATTTATATTTTCTGACTTATAATGAATGAGACCATATATAGGTGGTTTCATTCATTTAGCTAAACATCTAAAACCTGATCAGGTTTAACATTATGACCACTCACAGATGAAGCAAGTAACACCAATTACCTTTACATCATGGTACCTGTTAATGGGTGAGGTTATGTTATGATACAAGTGAAAATTGTGTCTTGATAAATGATGTATTAAGATAAGTAAAAATGGTCAAGCATAAGGATGAGCGGCTTTTAACAAAGTGACTTGGGATGAGCAGTAACTGTCAAACGTGTCCTAAAATCCTAGGCCTTGGTGTGGTTGAAGTGTTCAAATGCATATGTGAATGGAAAGCAAGACAGAGACAGCTCCTAAAACAGGAAGCCAACTATAGCATAGGGCATTCTGGGTAACTACAGCCAAAACAAATGTGCAAGCACTAGTGGGAGAAATGGCTCATAGTCTTTTGCCAAAGACAAAAGGAAAATCCTTTAACCATTAAAATCTCACGCCATTTCATATTTACTTACATTTTGTGAGGAAGGAAGTTGCACTCAGTTGTTTCCTTTAGTGGTCTTTGGTGCAGCGCCACCACTGGCAAAGGGGTAAACCGGTTTTGCTAAGGGTTTAGTTCGTTTGACACAGTACAGTGCGAAAGTGAACTGCACCAGCTTAAAATGTAAAGAATGTTGCAATTTTGGTACCCATTCAAACCATGTCTACTGGACTACATTTCTGAAAACACCACAAATGTATTCCCCAATTTGATGATGGTAATCCCTCCACAAAGTAGATTACTACTTCATCTTTGCTCTGAGAGAGTCTATATAGCTTTCTGCATATGTCTGCACTGTTTGCCGTTTTGCATAAGTATGAGTAGATAAGTGTGGATTTTAACTTTAAGAACCCCGAATACCTCTTGTTCAAAATTTCATTTTTTTCATGTTTTAAATTATCTTGCAGCCCAGAGTCTGTAGTTGAATCGTGGGGTTGTTTTGTACTGCTTGTCTGCTTTAATGCCCATTAAAATGCCATAAAGCTCAAACCCGAATTGTGCAAATGTCTTCTGTTATGTTCATTGTTGCCCATAAAAAGCTTTCTGAAATGTGATAGAAATACGTTATGAGGGCCAAAGAATGTAGGGATATAATACAGCCACACCAAAATGCAAAGCAGTGTTTCTGTCTATGAAGCAAATAGAGCTGAATATTTCTTTTCAGATATGTGGCGTCTCGTGCTTTGAAGCATCGTGCATAATTTTCTCCAGGGATGCTAAATTGGAGAAATTGCCAGCATCTCATTCAAGGTGAATGCAGTCTGATAAGGAGCACCAGTTGGTGGCTGATGAGAGCAATGTTGGAACAATGTGTTTGTTTCAGTTAGCAATCAGTGTGGCTGATTTAAATGTGTCTTTTGTTTTAGTGTTATCATAGCAGATAGGGGCATAACTTTGTGTGCGTGTGTGTTTCTTTGTATGCGAATGAATATGCGATAATATGCTGATGCTTATGGGATCAGCTTTGCAGAATTAGCTCATTTAGTGATGTGGTTGGTTTTCTCTTTACATGTACAAGTGAACTAAAAACATGTGTAACATATTGGATGCATATCATATTTCCACATTTAAGTTGTCTTGTATCATTGAAAGAGATTGTCCGGACCGAATGCGCAAAGGAGAATACAGAGCTTAATAACAAAGCCTATAGTATGACAAGAGGTGGGCAGGCAGTCGATACTAATCTGGGAGGAGAGATTCAGAAGCGTCTTCAAAAAGACATTTTGGTTGAGGAAATGGGAAGGGAATGGAACAGGGAGGAGCATAGTCAGAAGATGTGAAAAAGGTGGCAGACAGGGGGCATTTGAAGGTGGATAAAATGAAGGTGCCATTGGAGGGTATGTGTGTTGGAATTCTAATGAGGAACAAAGACCCAGATAACTTTTTTTCCCTCTGTGACTTCTAATGCAGGGTTTGTAGTTATCTTCAGTTTGTTTGTTGTTCAGCGAGACACAGTTGCTGTTTTTGCTAATTTTGAACATAAAAACGCTTTTGAAATGCTCCCTGGCTTTATTAGGTTATTAGGTTTTTGTGTTCAGAACAGTCCTCATTTTTTGAGCAAAGATTCAGCAAGATGTCTTTCTTGGTAGTTTTTGGTCAGTTTTGAAACAATTATACCTCTAAGTTGCTTCTGCTTTGTTAACTGCACATTCCAAACCACTTCATCTGATTGCTTGATTGGATTCAGATCTTTGACATTGGGCACCATTGAAACAGATAAACTTTTGAAAGTAGCAGATTTTTGATCAAAAGTTTGGGGCCTCTGCCAGAAAATTGAAAATGAGATCCAACACAAATCAACTCAAAACCATCCATTTCCCAGAGAATAAACTATATCCCGTAAAAAAAAAAAAAAAAAAAATTGTGAAGTAAGCTGAAGAGAAGAAAAGAGCGAAAATTTTGGGCACTCTGGATTGTGGAAAGTTTAACAAACTACTCTCTGTCTGTGGATTTGTACTTGCAAACTGACAGATTTAGTTATTCAAACATTCGTGGGTGTTGAGTCATTAAAGTTAGTTTTTTTTTCTCACAAGAAAACAACACAGCAAATAATATACAAATTCTAATAAATATATTAGTCTTTACAGGAAATTGGTCATTAAGAAGCTCATGTTTCCTCCATGTTTTATGAATATTTGTTGCACTCATAAATGTTTGAGTCCATGCAGAGTCCCTTTGTTTTCTTTCCCTTTCTGCTAAAGGTGTGGGCTAGCAGCTTCCTGCCCAATGAGCCTGCTGTGTCTGACCGCTGCCAAAGAGCATACTATCAGAAAAACGGAGAGCCGCTGCTGGTGCAGTACGCCAAACAAGAAGCAGAGAAAAAGGTACAAGTAAGATAATAAGTGGACATCTTATGTTCTTTCATATTTAGATTGTGTTGCAGTGTCACAAATTACTCTAAGCCTGTCAAGCCTAAACGAATAGCTTTTTTTTTTTTTTTTTTAAATCTAATAGCTCCTAAAGTACATAAAATCCTCACAATACAAATGGTTAAACAAGAACATCATGCAGGTCACACAGCAGCAGCAATATTCATTCCACCTTAAGTCAAACATTATTCTGAGAAAGCATCATGTTTCCTTCAGGGCAATTTCTGAACGACCTTTAAAGGTTTACAAAGATGGTAGTGTTGCTATGGCAATGGTATTTTTCATTTCATTTAAATCAAAATCTTTGCCTCAAAAACATGGACTTTATCTGTATCTTTCAACATTCAATGTAAAGGAGATTGAGGGGTAAGATAAAGAAAAAAAAAGGCTGATTTTGCTTTTAATATTTTTTGGAATCTGACCCTGTAAATGTGTGTGATGTCCAGAATAAAATCATCTAATGTTTATCTGACCTGTTTTGTTAAATTAGGGTTTAAATGATGCTGATAATTTTCACATGCAAATTATTCTAAAAGTGCTTTACTGTATAAAATTATGATTAAAAGATCCCATTTAAATAATAGTACTAATTTTACCTTTCTCACAAATCTCCCTTCATCCATCTACTTCCACCCTTTTCCTCCTCGCCCCTTTTTTTTTTCCCTATTCCATCATTCTCTTGATTTTCCTTCCTCTGCCTGTCTTCCTGTCAGTGAAGCGTGTGATTGGACGGCATTGATGCTCATTAGCATAATACTGCAGCGTCCGTCTTCATCCCACCTGAACATTAGGGAAACTGTGTGAGTACATTTAGGGTGCTCACACAGATTTTAGCGTGGTGCCAAATGTCATATTAGTGAACACTAGCCAAAAACCTTCTGCATTGGAATTAGACTTGACAATTTGAGGAATATTTTCTCTAACTGTTGGGGAAAGGCTTTTCATTTCATTTTAGCATAACTAATGTTGATTTTTGGCGATGTTGTTCTTGTCGTAGTGTTTTAAAATGTGTTGGCTCTGTAGTAGGATTTGCTTTAGCCCTTTCAATTTATCGTTGAGCTAAAATTAGACATGATAGATCATACAAACTAAACAAAAATATACTTTCTTTGTAAACATAAGTCAGTTTCTGGTATAAAAGGTATGCCAAGGTTTTATAAAGTTTTGATTTCAAAACCACTAAAATGTTGACTCAAACCTCTTCAACTTTTTAAGTGCTTTTATAAAGATGTGAGAAAAAGTACTGGACCACAGAGTATCACAACATTGCACCGACCCGAGCTGTTAGTGCACACTACCAACCAGCTCTCTGAAAAAAAGGCTCCTATGCTTTCCCCAGACATCCAAAAAAGACAAATTTAACTTTGGACATTTCTCCTCCACTCACAATAAACACTAATATTGATGCCACTGGAACTAAAGGTGAGCCTTCGATTATTCTTATTAAAGTAATGTAATTTTGATGTAAAGTTGGCAAGCTACTTTATATCTTGGTTCAAATGCAGATTGCAATTTATTTATTTTTAACCAGACCTCAAACATCAACTAATTAACTTGCTAATATCAGCTTCCTACTCTGTACTCACCAACTTAGACTCACTTCTTGCTTTTAACAACTACTTGTTCTTCTGTTCTTTGTGGCATAAATTCAGCACTGTGTCTGAAACATTCCACAGAGATATCAATCCATACTGACATGATGGAATCACACAGTTGCTGCAAATTGTTTCATATTCATGATGTGAATTTCCTGTTCACTGCATTCCAAAGTGCTCTATTAGGTTGGGATATGGTGAGGATGGAGTACAGTTAAGTCATTGTTTGAGATTATTTAAATACTCAGCTCTACCCATCTGGCTTCAACACTTGTGGAGTTTTGAAGCCAGAGTTTTGAGTTTTGTGTTTATAAAATGCTATTAAAATGATCTGAAATTTGTAGCTGCAACATAAAAAAAAATTTGAAAATCCATCAAGGGGTATGAATGCCTTTGTAAAAAGCCGTCACCTCTTCTAAGTATAATGTAAAATATAATCATTGTTGGTAAAGTCTAAAATGAACTAAAAAGATTTTAGACCCAGAGAAAAGCAAAAGCATGAAAGTTGGGACAGAATAAAGAAGAGCATGGAGCTGTAAACGCATAAGTCAGAAAGAGAGACACAAGATGAAAAAAGCCCACAATTTGTTCAGGGGATAAGCTGACCTGTTCTATTGGGACTGTGGTGACACTCCTGTTTGCTTATGTGTGTGTGTGTTTATGTGATATGGAAGGTAACATTAAGGCTTTGAGAAAAGCAGAGTAGACACTTGAATCTCCTTGGGAGCTAGTCATGGGCACCAACCTTTATAAAATCAGAGCGAAAGCCGTGTTCGTGTGTGAGCGAGTAGCCAAGAATGATTTGTCAATAGCTGGCTAGTGCATTGGTGTTTGTGTGTGTATTTGTCTCTCTTTCTTTGCTCTTGTCTCCCTGACCCAAGGTTAGGGACCCTAAATTGGCACATCGGAGTGTTTGGAAGACACTGAATTGGGCTTTAGCTCCCGGGTGACACTCAACTTTGAAACAAAAACTCTCTTAGCTAATTGAATAAAACTCCTTGAGATTGGCCGTGTTAGGGGTCTCTTTTAGGACATCCTCTGCTTCCTCTCCATGTCCTCAATCCTTCCGTCTTGAGCTTGCCCCTTTATAATCTTGCTAAAAGTATAGCAGGGAAACAGTGAACACAGGCAAGTGCAACTAAGGTCAAGAAGATGAGCAGGAGATAAAAAAAAAAAGAAATATTGGCCAGAAAAGAAAATCAAATGAGCTGATAAAAGTAAAGAGTAAATCTAATATTACAACCAGGAACTTCAATGAATTCCATAAGGATTTTATGACCAACACAGTGTAGCACCATTAAGGCAGTTTGCTTCAAGCCAAGTAAGGTAAACAGCAAACATGTCCATGAAGGAGCTCTGATCAATTGAAACGTTTAGTTTACCCACAAAAGGTAAAGAAAAACCAAGTCCCATCTTTGTTGCTAAGACTAAAAAAAAAAAAAAAAAAAAGAGAAGAAATCAACCCAAAAATATCTTAAACTGTAGGACTGTCTTATAATAATGTCAAGTCAAGATTATTTGCATGACACATTTCAAACAGGCATTTCAAATGCTGTACATGATAAAAATGTAGCACCAATTATGAAAAAGTAAATATGACATTTGTCAAGTGTGATCATTAATTACAATCGTGCGAGATATTTTATGATGTTTTGATATGATCTGCTTTCTAGATAAACCTGAATATTTTATGTATTTCATTAAGTGTTCCATCTTTGGAATATTTTAATGAAACTGTGTTGAGCAGATAAATAGAAGATAAAAGCAGTGTAGAGCAGGTAAGTTAAAATAAGAAGACACAAGAAATTTACTTAGAAAATACAAAGATAATTTTAATGTGTGCTAAATACTCCCCTAATCTTATCCTACCCAACCTAAATCTTGATAAAATTCAATAAAGTTTAAAATCTTGACAGCAAAGTAGAAATAACAGTTTTTTTTTTATTCTTCTTCTTATTATTCACTGAGTATAGTCCATTAATGGTTCACTTCCATTAAAAAGCCAAGCAATTTGTGGTTCTGTTAAATTACTGGTTCCTCTACAGTTATTATAACACTCCTGTTTTCTCTCTGAATCCATTAATTATTTACTTATGCCTTGCTGTGAAAAGGTTGATTTCAAATTATTTTGACATTTGCTTCAAACGTTCCACCAGCATCCTGGTCCATAAGAAACGCACCGTCACAAGGTTAAGTGACTGCAGGCTCTTACGTCTGTGATCATGAAATACAGTGACTGCTGTTGAAGCATCTGAAGCTCATCATAGGTTGTCTGCTGACCGCCTGCGGTGACAAGCAGGTTTGCAGGTGATGCAGTCAGTCTGGGACTTTACGTCATCCTGCACTGTTTAGAAGAAGGCCCAGCAGAGGCCATACTTCCGACAGCAACTCAAGGAGTAAAACCTTTCAAAGGAGCTGTTGATCATCATTTTCACAGCCATTTTTTCAGTCTGTCCTAAATAGTCAGATACTCCACTTTGAAACAAAATAAGGTTATTTGCACTACCACAACCTGCCTGTTGGCTGCACAAGCAGATATCCCTTTGTGTACATATTGTTTTTATAGTTTATGTTATAAATTAATACTTAATGTTTGCATACTGTGAGCAAGCGTGTGAAGCTGCTGTCAAATTCCTTGTTTGTATGCACAGTCTTGGTCAATAAATCTGATTCTAATTTATAATTTAAAAAATAAACTGAGAAAATAATCAATTTATAATGTTGGAACAAATTTAAACAGGAATAAAACATAAAAAAATCAATTACCAAATAATAAAATAAGTAAATAATTCACTATTAACATCACAACGAACTTTGATACTTTTCGTCCTGCTCTCAAAACAAATCATAATACGTCACGTCTTGCTTGTGGTGTGTAAAATGCACTGAAGTATATATACTTGTCAAATCTTTTTTGTTCCATTTCAGTTCCTCACAACACTGATGAAAATAGAGAATGAAATCAAACATCCTACAACCCCATGTGTTGTATTTGAATAAGGCAGCTCCTCACAGTGACTGACACATGGAAATATCTGGACCGCTGCAGTGCTTTTCAGCCAGTGGTAGCTCATTATTTTTTGTTTTCTCTTGCATTTGCTTGACAGCTTAGTCTTAATAGACTTGGAGCTGGTGTTTTCTTCAACAGCAGGATGCTCTTTTGCACAAATAACCATAATCAGTTGTATGCTATCTCCTTACAACCAAAGAGCAGAGCGATTTTTGATGGAACAGCTCGTAAAAGCCTTGAATTTGTCTTAGTTGAAAGAGAAGCAGAAGAAAGAAAATCCATGGTTAGCCAGAGTGAATTGGGGAATGAATGGTGAATAACTGATTAATAGAAACGTGGAAAGATTGATGGAAGGATAGATGGATAATCAGATGACTGATGGGTGGATAGTTAGAAGGATATAAGGATGGGTTAGTTGGATTAAACCTGTGTGAAAATAATAAAGTCAAAACTAACTGACTCCTGTGAAACATGCATGTGTTTGAAAAAAAAAAAAAAACATTAACCAGTAATGCTGTACAGCCTGCTTTCTGTTAACACGCGGGACCAGATTTACAAGGATGTCAGTTTTGGTGCCCTAACTACGAAAGAAAAATTCTTTTACCAGTTCAGATTTATGACTATTAATTTTCAAATACTTGTTTATATTCATTAAAAATTCCAAAATAATACAACTCAAATGATTTAGTTTTGTATAGAGTTCAATGTTTCTAAAGTGCATTCATTAAAGTAAAAATCTCTGCACCCACTCCCCCAAAGAAAATAAGATAAACAAATTGGGACTGCAAGCCCTTTCTAAAGTCTTGCCCAAATAGCACAGCATCATTTGGCCAGAGTGGAAAAAAATGGTCAGAGTTGTTAAGATCTGATAAGCGATATTACAATAATAGTGGTACCACAGAGCAGTATCTCTTTCTCTCCCTCTGTCTCTCTTGCATCACCACCATAGACACACATGCATGCAAATGCACGCACACACACGCACGTACACGCCCACCAACAGCAGGCTAATCTATGTCTGATGGATTCTGAGAGCAAGGTCAGGTTGTGTTTGTGCTTACTCATCATCTGGTTACATTTTGCCTTGGACACATTCTGCATTCAACATTTTATGGTAATTACACTGTTTTCCCTACTGACAGTTTAATTATCATTTCAAATTCACTTTGAGCTGACTTCTGTTTTTTTAATTACACCAAGTGGTAGTTTGTACTTACTATTCCCCTTTTTTAATAAATGTAATAAAATACGATAAAGACTTAAGTATCAGAGCTCCTCCACATGATTAATACGGATCCTGTCAGTAAATGCAAAACCAGCAGTATGGAAGAAAACAATACAAATATGATTAGAATTAACAAGATTGAACTACCGTTGAATGAGCCAAATAAAGAAAAAAGTGATGTTGTGCGGTAAAACTTTCATGTATTATGGGTTCTAACACTTTAAGCATTAAAACAGACCTAATACACCCCCTGTAGTATCACAGTGGGTTGAGAACCGTTTCTGATTATGCTGCTATGCATCCCAAGTAGGCCAAGAATTTGATTAGTAGATTCAACTGTCCAATACTCTTGAACTTGAATACAATTTATTGTTCTCAGAAGTCGTTTGAATTAATCTTACTGTAAATGCAGCTGCTAAGTGAAGCTCTCAGAGATTTATTCGAGAACATCACTGAAAAAACAGACTCATGAAGATCAACAAAGACAGCAGACATGTCACAGATAAAGTCGTGGCTGAGTCTGTGTTGTAAAATAATATCCTTTGCTCTGTATCTCTTACAACGTCCTGTTCAATCCATTAAATGAGACAATTTCAAACTTATTCAGACCTTCTAGTCCAACTGAAGTGAGAGAATGGGCAATGAGAACATAATCAGAGAAGCAACCAAGAGAGCTCTCAACATGCATCAGCTTGACAGAGCTGCAAAAATGCAAAATCTTAATGTTTCCATTAGCACTTATCCCATAGTGAATCACGGTGGTGACAGTATCATTCTGCGGGACATTTTTTTCTCCCCCCCCCCCCCCCCGACAGAGACTAGAAAGCTTATTAAAGTTTATTGGAAGATGGAAGGAGCTGAATACAGGGCTATCCTGGAAGAAAACTGTTAAAAGCCACATCAAATTTGAGACTGGGTCAGAGGTTAATCTTCCTGCATTATTGGCACAGTAACTTCATAGCAATGGAAATGTTTTAAACCAATTAATGTGTAAGAATGGCCCAGTAAACAGTCAGACCTAAATCAAAGAATATTTGGCAAGACTTTAAAAGTTGATGTTCATAGACAAACATAATCCACAGGGATGTAATTTAGTTTATTGTATCACCAATAAACTAAATGGTTCATTGGTGTTTTAAAGACTACAAGTATGGAAGGATGGAGTTCTGTGCATGTTTAAGGTACAACAAATTTTCACTTTATGAATTTTGATAGGAAATCTAAGCTGCTTTAAAATGTTCTGATGTGTCATTGCTATACTGTTATTAAGAATGAATTATGCAGTTTTTTTTCTACATTTGGCATTTAAGTATTTATTTTAGAAAACACTTTGCTCTATGTTCTTAAAATGTAGATAACTTGCATAAAAATCTGTTGTTCTCTTAGGAGCGTGTGGTGGTGGAGAATTCTGATTGGCTGGTGGTTGTCCCATATTGGGCAACGTGGCCCTACCAGACGTTGCTGTTACCACGACGACACATCCTCAGGATCAATGAACTGACAGCAGAGGAGAGAGACAGTAAGTGTGTGTGTTTGCGTGTGTGTGTGAAAGTACTGACACAGCGAGTGACTGAGAGAGCAGGAAGGTGATTAAGATCTGTCTAAGGTGACTGAGTGACTCAGTGAAGAACCTGCAGGTTTTACTGATGGCCATTCATTCCACATCCAAGCTTCTCAGAAACCAAAATATAATTTGTCATTTTTTTACATGACGACTTAACCTCATAAAGAGTTGTTTTTAATGGAAAAGCTTTACTTGTATCAAAACAAATTGAAAGGATAATTTTGACATTATTGTAATTTAAAACAGATGGTAGTGGTTTTTATAACTATTTAATCCTCATATCTGCCTGATAATATCACTAAGTGTCCATGCGTTGATTTTAAGAGCGAGTAATCTTTATGCATTTGCTGAAAGTTTCACTTTTTCAGAGCATAAACTGCACCATGCTTTGAAATAGCGTAATAAAAAATATGGTTTCCTTTTAAAATAGCCTCTTACCTCTTTGTCCATCTTTTGACTTTTCTTTTAATGCCCCACTGATACTGAAAATCACTGCCTTTCAGGTTCTTTTTTAGTCGGTAACAGCATCCTCATAAAAGGGTGCTAATATTAGCACGACTTGGTAGTGCTTAGGCGTGGTGCGTTAACTGATAGGGAAAATATCGGATGTTTCAGTTCCTACAAACTACTCTGCATTTGGGGAGGATTAAATGGAAAAGTGTCAGATTCCAGTCAACGGATGAAATCTGTGCATCTCTATTTAATCTCATTTCTAGCATTGTTCAATATATTTGTCATCAGTCTCTTGCGAGTTGTCCAAAGAAAATAGAGGTGCTGAAATATTCTAGAACATACACTGTGCAAATATGTAGAATTGATTAGCTTTATTAATATACATAATTAAAACAGTCTCACAATATAAGACAAGTCTGTCTTAAAAATTGATTATCTCCTATTGAACAAATTCACAGATCTATATTTTTTAGATTAGTAGTTTTTTAGTATTAATGAATCAAACATAATTACACTTCAGTAAAGAGACAGAGTTCTATGCAATCAATGTTTTAATTTATATTCAATTAAAAATATTTTCTGGTGATTCAGTTAAGTGAAAAATAAACAGAAAAGCAGAAACAAGCATACTGACACTGATTTTCCAAAAATTAATTAAAGATAAAAGGGGAAGTATTATGAATTTGGAATAAAACATTTAAAATATTATTAAAATGTAATCTAATGAAATGATTACCACTCTTAAAGGGGTTTCACGACACGGAATTAGAGCTCCATTATCTGGTATTAATTCAAGGAGCAAAATTTGGGAGAAACAGAAAGGATTTCAAATTCACTCATATTTTGTTGCCTTGACTGCCTCTTTCCCTCATTCCGTTCTTCCTCTCTTGTGTCCATGCTACTTGACTTCCTTAATTTTTTTTCCTCCTTCTGACCTTTTACACTGGTCTTTTTGTTGTTTTTTCTACTTTGTGTCTTTTTTGCCGTCCTCTCTGCCTTTCATCCATCCGTCCATAAATAAAGGTGTGGACTTTTTACAAAAACAATGTCTAAAAATCTATCTACTACCTGGAACCGTTTTTCTGCTCAAGGGTTTCAACATGTGATTCATCAGTCAATATTTTACTAATAATTGAGGACTATTTCCAAGCTTGCTGAATTTCCAAATCACTTACATAATATTAAGTTTTTAGGGGATGTAACACAAATTGACAAGCATTTTCTCTTGATTTCATTGCACTTTGATATCAGTAAAATTATATATATATCTTGGAGTTTTCCCCTGCGTGGTCTGCATGGATTAAGCGGCTGTGAAGACATTGAAAATTTAAAGTGACCTAAAGAAAAGCAGTTTTTGTAAGTCCCTGTCTTTGTGTTAACTACAGATTTATTAAGATTATTATCTTCATCACAAAGAAATCGAAACTAAAAGCCTGTGCTGTCAAATGAGTACGAGGTTTTATAACACACATTATTTATATGAGTTGGTGACTTTTTGTCAAATTTACAGCACTTAGTGATATTTTTGCCCGTTTTTTAGAACTTTACTTCCATAGTTCGACATATATAATAACACAAAAGTTTACTCCATGTTACTTTGTGCATTAGTATGTTCCCATTCAAATCTAATTCCTTATTACTTTTTTACCTTTTGTGTACTTGTATTGTTGTCCGTCAGGTCTGGCAGCTATCATGAAGCAACTGTTGACCAAGTACGATAACCTCTTTGAAGTTTCGTTCCCGTACTCGATGGGCTGGCACGGTAAGACAATTAGACAAATGCTTTTTGGTGGTTTTAAACATAATCTTCTGTGTTACAAATTGAATGGGTTCTTTTTTGTTTTTTGGATGGATTAGTGGATCTGAATACAGATTTGTAGCAACAAATAGGCTGGCTTTAAATACTTTCTCTTACTTTTAATTGAAACTTAAAAGGTGAATTCACCTAAGAACCCTTAGAGAGGATGTTCATCTGTGATGAGGAAGACTTTTTGCAGTTACAACTGTAATGTACTTCCAGTGTCACATCAAATTAATCAGCAGTAAGAGGATCAAAGGAAAAGGTGCTTTAGAATTGTGGCAGTCACACCCTGCAGGTTTTCAGCTTAAAATCCTCTTCAGCTCCACTTCTTTATACTCTTCATACAAAAGCACCAGAAATTACTTATTTACAACATCCTTAGTCCTGTTTTACCATCACCTTCTTGCTTCTTCTTATTATTTTCCGTCAGTTCTGTTTTTGTTATTTTATGTTCCTTAGCTTTACCATTCTCTCATCTAATTCTCTCTTCATTTATCTAAAGATTTGAACAAACAAAGTCAGATCAATATAATTTTACATGGTATTTCTCTCTGCATCTCCATGTTTCATCAGTCTACACTCAAAACTGATTTTGAGAAAGCAGCCATCATGCAACACAAGCATCACATATGAATATGTATTTACCCATCAGATGTCATGGAAAGATATGAGTTGGGTGCAGCGTACATCTTTCAGAGGTTAGATAACCATTGTTGCATTTCAATCACTGCCGCCCTAATAAATTATATGAGAACCCTCTCATCTTTGATGTCACCCTCATACTTGCCGTATTACCACTTCAATGCACACGCAGACACACTGGAATCTTTAATGCTTTAAGAAAGCTCTCTCTTATGTAAAGCAGGAGGTCTCACACGTAAAGGGCACTCACTTGTGGTGCAATTCCAGACTTTTAAAGCAGATCAAGCAACAGTGCAGAGACTGAAACTGCTACGTATTCTTTTGCATATTTGAATAATAAAGTGTCCAAAAATTGAAGAGCTGCTTTGACCTTTTTTCTGTTTTATGTTAGCGAGCACATTACCATTGAAATTACCTATCTACTTGAATAAGTGCTGAAGTTTCATTAGCCAAGATTCATTGTTTGTTTGTTGTTTGATTTCATAGAACAAAGTTAGAGATGCACCAATCAGCCTTTCACTGACCAG
Organism: Girardinus metallicus; assembly: GCA_903067095.1. Lineage (NCBI taxonomy): Eukaryota > Metazoa > Chordata > Actinopteri > Cyprinodontiformes > Poeciliidae > Girardinus > Girardinus metallicus. Next base: position 34,117 of record CAEGAE010053967.1, read on the forward strand.
TTTAATTTGCAGTTTTCTTTAAAGTCTGACCATCTGATTAAGATTTTCTTTATAAGATCCTTAATGAATAGGGTAGAATAGAATAGAACAGAACATTATCATGCAGGAAGACACACAGGTTCGACTGAATTCTGTTGTGGAACTGTTGAATGCAATATTGTAATTTTCAGAAAAACCTAAATTTGTTTTTATTTACTACGAGGCATAAATAAAGATGATCTAAAATTAGCTTGTTGATACGCAGATTCTTTCTGATATGTTATTTTACGCCTCCGTTTCTGAATTATTTCTTTTTAACTCTCGGCAACAGGCTGGTCAGAAATCGTGCATGGCCATTATGTGACTAATAACTAACTCGTAAGATTGGAGAGAATCCCGTTTGATTTAGTGAACAGGCTCACAGACTAGCATTAACTCAAACAAATTTAAATTCCCTCATGGAGGTATTCTTTTAAAGCTGTGATAATGTCATCCTATATCAGTTTGAGAAAATGAAGCCGTACCTTCTTTTAAATCTCACCACCTGGGTGGATATTATACAGTTTTTAAAACCTTCTTTCGTATTTTTTCTCTTTTTTATTTTTTTAAAGAAAGTTGCTCTCTGCGAACTAGCCGAAATGAAAGGTAGTTGGTAAAGAGAAAGATGACACAGTACTATGCTGTATGTGGTTTGGCTGAGAGGGCAGAGGGCATGAGAGGACACAAGCCTAGCTCCACTTTATTCCCTTTTTTTTCAATCACATATCAAATATTTACAGAAAGTCTTGGTTTAAACTTGCCTCAGGTGGTCTTTGGATACGTTTTGGCTTTAATCTCATATTCTGTTTCGCTGTTCAAGACTCAAAGGTACAATTCATGTCAGAGGGATTACAGTGATTTGCTGAAAGTTATGGGTTAGAGGACGGGAGAGGCATGCTTATCATGGTTGGATCTTATCCCACCTCCACACATACCGGCTACAGTCATTATGGTCTTACTAGGTCGCTAGCTTGGTTTGCTCTTCCATGTGCAACTCATACCAAAACTACTTTTGAATCAGCTGCACCACATAGTCTTTTATATAATTAGCAGTAGCCTTGCCAGGTATTTGGTTCAGAAGGTACACCTGACCCACTGCTTCGTTTAGCTGTTTCTCTTCTTTTGGAAGGGTCATCAACAAGGCTATTAATTCTCGATATGGTCTGCTTTTTTCTCTCTCCATTCTTATTGTAGATCTTGCTGCCATTAAATATGTTCTCTTTATTTAGTTTTTTTTTCTTTTTTTACCTCTCCAATAGAAAGTACTCCTGTGCCATTGTTCTAGTGTGTAGCTACAGCTTTTGTTCTGGACAAAGTCATTAGCTGAGATATTAATCCCATTAACTTTGTGTATTCTGTGTTTTATTTCTAAATGCAAATACTCCAGACTCTAGTTCAGTTTTTCACTTATTTCTGTGCCAAATGCACCTCAGAGAAATATAGCCCGTAAGTCTCAGATTGGTTTTTACCAAACAATAGCACATTCTCCTATATACGTTTGAGAGATTTTAGCTTGGTTGGAATGTTTTCTTTAGAACAAATTGTTTCTTTCTTTCAACCTCACTCCTTAGTCCAAGGAGACATAAAATACCAGACATTGTTGTCAAATGTAGAACATTTGACAACAACAGTCCTGAAGAAGATTCAGGAATTTCTCTGAAATTCCTGAATCTTCTTCAGGACTGGCGCCCTCTCTTTGCCAGCTTCCCTGACAAGTTTCAATCTCGTTATTCATTAGTTTTAGAGAAACGTCAATGACCCATTAATCACTGTGAAAAGCATAGGATAAAATCTATTAATTGTAATAAGAATACTTCTCCATAAGCAGAAATACATCTCAAGTTAATCAGCTTCTCTACAATTAATAGCAGGTGTTAATTCAAGAAGGCTAAATGCCACGACTGAATGAAAAGGTGCTTCAACGAATTATTAGCGCACTTATGCAGCAAGGTTATTGTACCTTCTTATTTACATGATTTCCACTACTAATTTGTTTTCCACTTGAAAAGCAGATGATATACATCACATTATGTGAGGGAAATTTTTGTAAGAATTTATCCAAGTCCAATTGCTAAAATCTGGCCTTTTAACAGAGGTCTGTGCACTTTATAAAGTAATAGGGTATTTCATATCACACATTTATGTTTCAACACTTTTTCTTTGGAGGTGAGACAACACCTAAGTATATGTGGTATTTCAGTTTGGTTCATTAGCACCCTAATTTTTCTTGCACTTAGAGGAATTAATGTGTGTGAAAAAGCTGACAAACACAAGGCAGAAATTGGGACAAATTATCAACTAAGAAAGTAAATGAGAAAACTTTTGACTGATTATAACTTTATGAAATTATGATAAAATGGACAATGTATTCTTATCTTATTGTTGCACCATACCTGAGAACTCAGATAGGATATGATAAGATAATTCTTTTTCACACAGTACTTGAATGTTTCAAAAAGAAACTGCAGCTTGTTCACACACTTAACCTGCCATATTATTCCTCCTCTAAAAGTACATAATTGATGAGGGGATTGTTGAAATTCCTTCTGTGTGCGTTCTGACCAATTGCTTACTGGTTTCTGGGAACAGTTTCCTGAAATCTTTGGAGATTTTTAAGACTAGGGATTCTGAAAACCTCCATTATTTAGTAGTAGAGCCATAAAAATAATATCCTTGTGTGTTTTGAATCATCATCTTTCCTAAAAGGTCAACACCCAATTCATCTTAAACTTTTGGACAGATAAGCCTTACATAATCTTTTGAACTTTTTAAACAATGCCGAGTTAAATGTCCCATCAATGACATTTGGCCTTTCAGGCAGTAAACTTTATTATTCAAAAGAGCAGGTTCTCCCTCAGAATGTTAATTTCAGAAACTGGACTTTTGTTCAGATGTTGTTTCTAGACAGGGAAAGCTATTTCCTGACACTGTTTGCATGCAAGGAGTGTGTTCCTGTCACACTGGTTACTGCTGTAATTGATGGCCGACTGTCTAGGGAAACATGCTCATACATTAATACGTGTGCATCTTCAAATAAACCTGGAGACCATTTAAAACTGCGTAATTGTCTTCTAATAGGAGTGCCCATCTGTGTTCATTCTTTATCTGTCGGCTTCAGGCTCGTCTTTGTTCCTTCTTTCTTTATCAATTAGTTTCCTTTATATTGCTCCTCTGCCTCCTTTATCTGTGTTTGATTAGTCCCCATTGTCAGTAAATGGACTCAAGAGAAAACACTTTCTTTAATCTCTCCAGGGATTTTCTTTTACTTCCATTGTGTTTTAAGAAAGCTATACTGCCGTTTCTACTCTACTGATTATTTTCATTAAGTTAGTGTAGAGTAAAAAAAATAGATATTTAAATGCTATTGTTGCACATTAGTGAACATGTATCTTGTTTCATAACCATCTGAAATGGGCAGTTAGTGTACTTTTAGTGATCTTAACACAATTGTTGAACAGCCACCTTGTGTTTAATCAGATGACTTCTTATCACAAAAGGATGTCATAGTGAAAGGTCTGAAAAGATTGAGGTCATTGACTTTTTCCTGTCAGATCAGACACCCTGATAAAGGCAGAAGCATAAGACGATATGTCTTCAAATCTCCTCCGAATTTTTTGAAAATCACAAACTGTTCCAGTTTTATTTTCAAAGTTACTGTATAAAGCTACCAGTTTGGCTTAACCTCCAATTTATTTTTTTTTTCTTTTAAAAAGGAATATGTAAGCTGCTTTCTTACATAATGCTTTCTTAATGTCACAAACCTGAGCAACAGCTGAAGACTACAGTGGCGTTTATAACATGACATTTTTATTATGCAGTCCAAACCTCACTCTAGGTGGTTTGGGATTTTAGAAGCTGCCTACATGCAGAAAACAAAATTTCAGATGCTTTTGGAAATTGAAGTGTTTTATGGCAACCTCAGTCCATCTTAATAAGCTGAACAGTCAGAAGTTAGTCTGAATAAAGCCTTTTAACCAACATAAGGGCCAGTCTCCAGTCTTATGTTACCTTTTTTTCCCCTCTGATATGTGTGTTCTTCAGGAGCCCCAACTGGCCCTCATTTAAAAGAAGACAACTCCCACTGGCAGCTTCATGCTCATTACTACCCCCCTCTGCTACGTTCAGCCACAGTGAAAAAGTTCATGGTTGGGTACGAGATGCTCGCCCAGGAGCAAAGGGATCTAACTCCAGAACAGGTAACACACTTTGCATTGGTACAGCAATCTGCTCGTACTTTGTGTTCTACAATACAGAACACATAAGGATGACTTCAGTGCTTTGCAAAAGTATCCGTACTTCTTGAACATGTCCACATTTGGTCGCATTACAGGAAAGCTCTCCTGTTTATAATTTAATCTCAGAATAAAGACGCTAATGTCATACCGTGAGAGAACTGTCACATAACAGTGAACAAACGTCATTAAGTGGGCAAAGAAACGCAGTGGATAGATTAGAAATTACGTTGTAGAGAAATTTAAAGCAAGATTAGATTTTGAAACAATGTCCCAAACTTTGAACATTTCATGCAAAAATGGAACGAGTTTTTCCATTTTTGCTGTTAAAATTTCCAGGTTTAACAGTTTTAATACTTGGCGTAAAAATAAGCCGTTTCTTTCTGCATTTATTATAATCTTAAAATCCACCTTTGCTTTTCTTTTTGTCTCAGGCTGCTGAGAAGCTAAGAAATCTTCCAGAGGAGCACTATAAAACAAGAGAGAACCGTGAAAAAGAAGCACAAAGGAAATGAAACAATCCCATCAATTCTTGGAAGAGCTCTGTTTGGAGGCCTACCAATTGAAATATGCCTTTAACAAAACATAGGGAGCAATTGATGGTGTATTCCGGTACAAACTGCATCCCTGACAGTTTTAAATGTGATTGTTGCATCCCTTGTCATTGCTTGGGTGCAGAAATCTGGACATAAACAATAACACCAAATGCATGTAAGAACTGAAAAAGACTTTAATCAGTTCAAATCTGAGTCTCCTCACCACAGAACAACTTTCACGATAAATCAATTGATACATCTTGCTGCTGGAGGATGGTGTGGAGACGTACGTTTTAGGCAAAGAGCAAAGTCAACCTAAACAAACCATAATGGGATTCGGTTTTCTTTTCTAAGACAAGTTGATGTCAACTTCAACTTGTCTTTGAAGTTGAAGTTGCCAAAGTGAAAAGCAGCATCTGCAGACTCTGCCTAGTATGTATTTAAATTCCACTATAGATTTCAAAAATATTTTTGCTCTTCTGTGTGTTTTACATACTGTTAAGGGAAGAATTTTAATTGGAGGTTTTTTAATGCATTTTTCTTCTTGCTGCGATTATTGATTTGAAATATAATGCAACTTGAAACCCACACTTTGTGCGTGTAATGTAAAATGAGAAAATGCTCTACTTTTCTCTCATCTCTTCTGTAAAATGTTTTATGGCGAAACCTGAGGCAACATCCTGCTGTTTAGCAGCAGAATTAATTGTAGTTCAGGTAAAACCAAAACATGAATTTAAAAAATAAGAATATCTATGCAAGAGAAATTAGAAAAAGAAGACATTTCAATTTATTCAGGCCTTGACAAAGTGGTTAATGTGTATTTTGCTGCTATTATTAATTTGCTTTTACCAGGGAGCAACTTCTAAGCATCCACAATTCTCACTGAGCATTTTCCCTCCAGCTTTCACTGAACAAAAAGGTTGGAAGCACAGCTGCTCTCTGTGGGATTTGCCAAAGACTTGGATGGGAAAAATAGGCAAGTACGGTCAGAAAGTTGCGCCAGCAAGGACTTTATGCTTCACCCATGTCAATGCACCCAGCAAACGTTACCTCCCTGGCAGACAAAACGGATGATCTCTCTCAGCGCAAGAAACTCCGACTTCCACTGCAAATCCACTGGAGTCTGAGTTTCTTGTGCTGAAAAGGAGCTGCGAGAAAAAATTTTTAGGAAGACATTTTCACTCCATCAAGATGGCTAAAACCAAGTCACTGCTACCTAAATGAGTGATTTGCCAGTTGTAACACAAAATAAGTGTACGGATGACAGTGGCAGGTGAGTGAACGTCCTTGAATTTGTATCTTCTGCAGTTTAAAAAGACAGTGGTCTCAGCTGCCTACTAGTGCATAGCCATCCTGGCTTGACATAAAGGATAACACTCTGATTCTGGAAACCTAATTCCACTTACACTGAAACATTTTTGTTTTGCAGCCATCAGGAAAAGGGATCTTATCAGCTTTTTCCCATTTTCGATTTAATGATACACCAACTACTTCCGTTCAGGCCAGCTGAAAAGAAGTGCAATCCTTTATCCTTTTGGGATTTTGTCTAGGAAAGTGTTGAAATTCAGCTGTGCACCTAATGAAAAAAGTTGCCATAACCACACTTCCACTCTTATATAGACAATGACACAAATCAGTAAAACACACACTCACTCACCGCCTTCATTATTCATACTCCTTTCCTTGGAGCAAAGTCTCAGGTTTTCGTTAAAATATTGATTCCTGGTTTTGTTAAAATGTGCAGTTGAGCAGTAGAAGGTGTGGGTGAGGTTTACAGGCTGAGGGGTTCTTGGAGGGCATGGATGTTACCATGTGTGTGTGCGTGTAAACCCTTTTTTATGTACGATGACAGACTTCATTCTTTCAGGTCAATATTTATCCAGTCCTTCAGGCTCACTGTGGATCCCCTTCTCATCTATTCCATCACTCTTCAGGGACTGTCCTGTGCACGTATGTCTGTGTTGCAGATATATGCCTCTATTCCCTCACAGCAGGGAATATGCGAGCTTCTCTCTGTGTGTAACTACTTTTTGTATCTGTTCTGGCAGAAGAATGAGCAGAGTTTGGTAATTCTGTGCCAGATTCCTTTGGCTTGTCTTTTTCAGTCAGCTCTGGTGATGAATTGTATTCCCAGTCCTGCTTAGGAAGCCAAATTGGCCTTATGAAGCCTAATTAGTATCATCTGTATGTCTCCATTGCAGCATCATGTCATGGAATACTAGAGGATTCAGAAAACTAAATATTTTAAATCTCTTTTAATGTTTTCAGTTAGTGGGGATTTCAAATTTCTACACATTTTTTAAATGTACTACTAATAGACTTGAACCTAAAACTGGTGATTCAGTTGTAGGTTCACTTCTGCTTGCTTTGCTGTCAATGATAATTTACTGACAGCAACTTCCTTTTTAATGATGGTTTCATACTGCAAAGTTTCAAGGCTGTTTCCTTTATGACTGGGATAATGTAAAGTTGATTAAATTTGGCTAGCAGAGAAAGTATTCTCCTTTTTGCTATAATCAAACAAATATAGAGGACAAAAGAGAATTTGGCATTTTGGAGTTGGTGAAGGACAGCGTTAATCAGAGAAGCACCCAAGAGGCTCGTGGCGCTTCTGGAAGAGTGGCAGACATCCAGTGCTCAGGTTGGGGAATCTGTCAGCAGGACAAATATTTGTTTTGGACTCGACTGATATGAGCTTCATGGAAGAGTGACTGGTGAAACTGTGTGATGGGAGCCTCCAGGTGTGGAAATATAAAAAGACAGTCAGAGGTTATTGGAAGATGATGCTAAGTACAATGCAATCCCAAAAAAGGCAGCAAAACATTGCCTTCGGGTTGTCTTATTTCCTACTACGTATGTTTAGGATTGGAATTGCTTAGATCAAATTATCTCCACGTTATTAGACTGGGCATAAATCCAAATTAGATTTGGTGACAGCATTTGAAAATATATTGAAAGCTCTACATCAAATCAGACTGAGCTTGAACTATTTGTTAATATGCAATGTTTGAAGAGCTGTACCCCATCAATTTCACAGCTGCAAATGCAGTGGTTCTACTAAACACGTTACCAGTGGGGTTTAATAGAAATGCACCCCACACTTTTAGGATATTTCTATGAAATCCTTACATTTATGTATCATACTACTTTGTGTTGGTCCGTCACATACAATCCCAATGGAATCCAACGACGTTTGTGAACGGAGCATAACATGGAAAGTTTTAGGGAGAATAAACATTTGTGCAAGGTTCTGCTGGTTTCATTTGGCAGTAAAATTTGATGTGTTTTGTTTTTATTTAGGTAGTCATTTCTTCTATTTTTTTTTAGCCATTCCTGATCGCACTTTACTTAGAGCTCCACACTGACAGAAACCAGCAGCAACAGACTTCAAAATAAAGCTAAAAACTTTCACAGTTGGTTCCTGGAGCCACGTAGAGCTATGTAATGGCAATAGAGAAGGAATGATGGGTTTCATTGCATGTGGAGACTGTGGTTACAAAAGTGGTGAAAAACTCCCCAAAAACTTTGAAATCAAGATGCACACCACAGTCAGAGCTGGCACATAGACTGAGCAAATGACATTAAAAATTGTGTAACTGCTTTGTGTACTGGTGTCTGCTCAGAATGTAAATGAACAATAGAGGGCAGTAGGAGCCTTACAATCCACAGCAATGAGGTACTAGACGGATGAAATTCAATATTAATGTAAAATAATCTCAAACCATTTCTCTGATTTTTTTTTTTCTTGCAATAAATGTTTATACCCCCTGGTCCCTCTCCAGAAAAAAAAAATGGGAGTGCATTGTCAGTTGTCACGTTGCATCCACAATTTATATTAGGAGTTTATATTAGTAGCAGACTAATATGAAGTAGCACATTGTGAATTGTGAGGAAGATACATGGTTTTGAAGAAATGTTTACATGTAAAAAATCTAAATTGAATGGCCTGTGCTTGTTTCAGCCCCCATGCATCAATGCTTTGTTCAACCACCTTTCATTGAAGTTAAAGCTGCAAATCCTTTGGATACGTATCCATCAACTTTGCATATCCAGAGACTGAACTACCTGCCCATTCCTCCCAAATCAAATGCTGTCAGACACGATTAAGAATGTCTGAACATCAAATTTCAACTTCTGTCACAAATAAGCAGTTGTATTCATGTCTATACTTTGGCCCATTTAAACACGTGAACATGTGACCATTGCATTTGCAGCATCTTGCAGGGATGTCCTGTATTGATTTCTATCCACCATCTCACCGACTGACTAACTTCCAGCTTTTCTGTCCCTACTGTAGATATCAATATGATGCTGCAACCACCATGTTGTATCTAGTATATGGCAGTAAAAATGAAAAGTATTGTATTCGTAATGTATAAACTCTCTTACCGTTACACATTAGCATATCTGAATGTAGAGCAGAGAACATCCATTGAAAGTATGTGGACAACATGAAGTGCTTGTGGCACAGTTAGCAATATTTTGTTATAGGATTCAGCTCATGTACCAAGTGCCTCTTTCTTTATCAACAAAATTCTCACTGTCCTTAAGCTGTTATGATTTTGGTTTTGTGTAATAGTTTTTGTTTATTTTGTTTTCTTAACTGAAAATCTTTAAGCATGCGTCACACATTGAGTTTTGAATAAATTATGGACTATGGATTAAGGGGCAGCACAGTGAAGCAGCGGTTAGCTCGTTCGCCTCGCAGCTGGAAGGTTTAATCCTGCTGGTTAACTGTAGCTCTTGTGTGTCTTCCAGTTCTGCCCCTCTCTGCTTAACTTCTCTTCCCTCCAGTCTAAAAAGACGAATAGGTTAATTGGTGTACCTGATTTGAATGCTGCCAGCCCAATAACTAGCTGTTATGATGATTTGGCCAGTTTGTGCACTGCTCAGTGTATACTCTAAATTGGCTCATTATATGAGCAGCTGAAGACAGTTTGTGTCTGGACCCGCAGTAAATCGGGTAGTAGCAGTGCAATAAACAAATCGAGCTGTCCTGTTTGCACTGTCCACTATGAAGCAGAATGACATAGTAAAATTTTGCTGAGATTTAGCTGACTTGACAAAATACAAACAAAAACCGAGTTTCTCAGTAGTTTTACATATCAAAAGAAGACGGGTAGACATTCAACAGTGATGTCTACCACTGTCTACGTCAGCCTTATATGCAGAACTTGGATGGATATATGATAAATAGCTTGATTTTCTGCTTCACTTTATTTTCTTGTACTCGTCCAGATCTGGGAAATGTTTTCATCACATTCTAGACTGTTCCAGATTGAGTAGCAAATCTGGAACAACTGCTCATCTCTATTTTTATTAGCCAATTATAACATTTAATAAACCATCGGATGCATAGCTGTGCTAAATATTCTATAATGTTTCTGTAAAAGATGAGAACTGGAGGTGTTGCATTGTATCACATTTTCCCTAACACATGCAAAATAAGCCACCGAGCTCTTTACTTTGTCTATGGTAATTATATTTACAGGTAGGTACAATTACCAGCTATAAGTTCGTCCTTGTATTCCAGTTTTTCCGTCTGTCTGCTCTTCCCAATTCTCTCCTGCATCATTTCCTCCCTCACCCTTAGGGGTAATTAATCTGCATGAAAGCTGACTAAGCAGCTGTTCGAGGTTATGCCTCTTTTTTTTTCTTTTCTTTTTCACATTGACAAGAGAAACGGATACAATCGATGAAATACATCAGAGTTTTTGAAGCTTTCATGAGAACTGCCAAGCAGATGGATTTCAGGAAATAAACATTAACTGCCATAACTGAGTTGAAACTCCCTTAACTCTATGTCAAAGAACTGCAGTGAACTGTTAGATTTCATTATCTATCAGTAATGTGTGGAGTTGCGATTTACAACAGCTGCTGTAAATCGCCAAAAAAAAAAAAAAAGAAGATCGCACAGCTGCATTGAAAAGGGAAGACCGTCGTTTCAAATCCAAGTGAAAGCTGATCTTTTTTTTCCCCAAGTATGTAAAATTCAAAATAAAGATTGCAAAATTCCAGTGCTTTATATAATGAAACACATACACACCCACGGAGAGACTGTGGAAGATAACCTCAGCTCTGGTCAAATCAAGATAAGAGGGACTGAACACTAAATAACCACTAGTTGTATCAGCCTCACTGAGCAGAAAGAAAAAATAAAAATAAAAACAGACATTTTATTATGTTTGTCCTCACTGTTTAACAGGCTTTATCTGTGGAACTGGTGTGTGGATGCTATCACCAAGACTACTCTGTGTTGTTTACTGTTCTGCTTATTATCTTGTCTTATTTATTTTATCACCAAAGCAAGTAGATTAAATCCAGTTTTACTGATGATCCGGTGCGATTCCCAAGTATATATATTTTTTACCTTTATTCATGGAAAGCCAATATAGGTCAAACACTTTGACCTGCTATCTATTGTAGAAGGTGCCAAGCTGACTACTTCATGTGATGATATGCACACTGTAATATTTATTCTTTAAATAAACAGAGCTATGATTTTTCCTTTACTTCACATTAAATTAATTTTGGGAATGAATGTTTTTTTTCTTGAATGACATAAAATAGATTGAAATGCATAATCACTGGAAGCTATAATGTGACAACATGTGAAGAAGGCAAATGAATGCTTTTAAAATGTACTATATGCACTAGTGTACAAAAGCACACTAGAGTGACAAAGAAGCATAGTAACAATATTTGCTATTTATGAAAACAACTGTTTCTGTCCCTTTTACAACAGCAAAAACAGTGATGCTATGTCAGCCCCTTATAAAATTATGCAAATGCTCTACATGCTGTGAGAAGTTTATGAAAAAAGGTGAAGACAGCTTTTTTAGCAGAACTTCTTTTTAGTTGTGGAGTGGGTAGAATGTTTTTAAAAATTCATGACCACCAACAATAATAATGGAAACAGAGAAATATTTAGGGATATATCTTCACACTTTTTTGCAAATATCCAGGCAGCATTAGTAGATGACATTAAAGGACCAGAAGCACACATCATGTAAGTTAATATATCAGCAAAGATGACCCAATCTAAGCTGCAGTTGGAAAAGAAAAAAAAGGACAAAAAGAGAATAAAACGTATCATCAAAGCTATTTTTTGTATTTTTGTAATAACTTCTAGAACAGTAATTAGCTTAATCAAACATGAAATGTCCAAGTTTCACAAGGGATTTCACAAGTTTGTCTAGACTTGCATAAAGAAATTATGCTCTTAGATGCCAAGCGAAACATCACACTGAGGCTTTTTTTTAAGAACAGAAGAAAGAAAAGAAGCACAGACTGTACCAAAGGCAAAGAGGCACCGACAACAAAAGAGTGCCACGGGCTTTATATTATCATATAAGGGCGCCAGGGTGAAAATTGCAAAGTGACAACCATAAACATAAAAACAAAACTAGAGAGGAATGAGATCAGAGGACATATACCCAAAGGACAAGAAGAATTCAACAAAGAAGCAATGGAATTCATCTTATCTGGTCATAACATTATTGTTGACAAATATTCATTTTAACAAGAATAGAATGATCATGGGACTAATGATTGTTTTTCTAAGTAATGAGTGTTACTTATAAATGGGAACCTTTTGCTTGCCATTTTAAAGCCAAATAACCTTTCTTCTAGTGCGTTTTCACTCTGAACTATCCTCACTTAAGCAAATGTCAACTGCAGACTACATCACTGACTGCTGAGGGTCTGCTAGACTCTGTACCTGCCTTACAATTAAGATTACTTTGAGTGTGCAGGTTGTCCTCAGTCACACAGTGATTTCCCTTGGCAGGAGACAAGGTTAGCAGCTGCACACACCAACGCTGGAGTTTCCAGCGATTCATCCAGGCTGGTGCTCATGTTGCTATGGATGCTGCAGCTGGCGAAGCAGGTCTATGCCACATCTCTCTGTCACATTTCTCTATCTTGTTTGTTTTTCTTATCTCCCTGCCCATGTCTGTGTACAGTCTCTGCATGAGTGCATCATTATTCCTGGCTTGTTTTTTTATCTTTTTTTCCCACTTTCTGGTGTCACATTCTCCTTATCATAGAAAAAAAACTACAATTCCTGATTTTTTTTGTTGTTGTTTTTAACTATTCTCCTTCCCAAGGACATTGTCAGAACTTTGTCATAGTGTTGATTAATAATGGTAAACCAATATCTGTTGAATCAATTGAATGGCTGACAGAGGGAGGCCAACCACACACAGAGGTATTGACAGAAAAAGACAGGGAGTAATTGTTTCTTAAACACCACATCTCGAGATAGATGGGTTGGCAACACCTGTGATTAATGGGGATGAATAACAAAGGGCTCCAGAAATATGTCAAACATGGCATCTGAATTGAACTTAGATAGATGTCCAAGTTGTGTGCACAAACTGCTAATCTACAGAAAAACTAATGTTATAAGGAAATGTTTAAAAAAATAGTAAGCAAAAGTAAACAAGCTGTTGAATCAGTTTTTTTTATAGTGTTTATATAGTGTTGATCAAGTGGCTAAGACACAAAGGGGAGAGAGAACACTATGTCAAATCAGTGTTTGAGGTTCACTACCATTGGATTTTTCTGTGGAATATAACAGTTATTTACATAAAATCTGCAGATTCACATATTTTTATTAACAACATATCTAAACTTTTTGAAAAGAAATTGCACTTTTAATGTAAAATGTGTGCAATGCTACCTGAGAAGCTATTGGCTGGCAATTGGAAAGCAACCAATCCAGGTGTGACATTTATTTTCCTTGATGTTTATTGGCTCTACTCCCAAGAGAGAATATAAGGAAGACTTTGGGTGTTGGCTCCTGTAGTAGCGCCAAGACAGCTTCCACTGTGTGCATATTAAGAAATGGGGGTGTTTGAACCAAAATAGGCAGTTATCTGCGTGTTTAGAGGGTGACTTAACTTGATTCCCAGCCCCTGCGAATACTGGAAATCCCCTATTTATGAGTTCTATTGTCATTGAATTATAGCCTTTGTTAGTTAAATGAGAGAAATGTCAGTAAAAGAGGGCACACCACAAAAAAAATAGAATATTATGGATAACAATAACTAAGTAAATGTTTATTGTTGAAATCTACGATCTAATTGCTGCTTACTATGTGGCAGTTTGATTAGTAAAAAGTAGGTCTTCATTTCCATCTCTCCTGGCAAAATGAACACTGCAGAAAAGCTTTCAATCTCAGCCGTGATATGTTTTTGAGAGTCACAGACCGATTTAAATTTGCCCAGCCAAGGAGTTGCCTACAGTGTCAAGCAACACACAGCTTTACAGACCAATGGAGTAAAAGCCACCCAGCATTTGATTGCCATTCAGCCAAACAGCCATCAGCCAGTTAGGGGCCATCTGGCCAGCCGGCAGCCAGTGACCAGTCACTGTAGCAGCCAAGCAAGTGTCAGCCAGTTACCAGTCTGTCATCCAGGAGGCGATCATGAATCAATCCTTTCATGGCTGCAACAAGAAAGACCTCACCAAGTATGAGACGTAGAAGCTGAAGCTGCAAAATTCTGCTTTTTGAACCATTCCTAAATCATTTATGCGCAATGCATTACTTACAGAAAAAGGGTGCAGCCATCAAGAAATACTATCAATTAAAGGGTGTACATGGTCTGCTGCAACAATGATTAGGTGGGTGGTATGTGTCAAAGCGACTTTTACAAGGAGGGAAGGACCCATGGTTTCCCAGAAGAACATTGTCAAAAACATCCTACTTCTGTGAGCTTGCCTTTTTCCTAAAGTACTGCCTAACGCCATGTGTTTTATTCACCTGGCTTTTCCCTTCATGAAAGAGAAAAAAAGAAATTCTGATGCATTAGAAGGTCACCTTTATCCACTGATTCCACTTCTAGCACTTTTTGTAGGTGGTTTTAGCTACGAATACAGCTCAGAAAAAGTACCTAGATTAATTTCCAAATAGGCAGGCCCATGAGCAACAGTGCACTGTGGATTCTGACACCTTTTTATATCAGAAGCAGCATAAACGTCTTAAGCAATTTAGCTACAGTAGCGCATCTGTTAAATCGGACCACCTGGGCCAGCCTTTGCTCCCAATGTGCATCACTGTTCATGCTTTCAAGCACTTTTAATACATACTGACCACTGCAGATCTTAAATACCCTATTACAGCTTATTCTGACAGTTGTTTAGTCGTAAAATATTGGCCCCTTGACATAAGAGCTCAAATCCTTGAGCCCATTTTCCTTCTTTTAATATATCAACTTTGTGGACAAAATATTTATTGCTGCCTTAAATGGCCCAATCACTAGGTGTCATAATGAAGAGATAATCAGTGTACATGCAAATGCTCAAAATGCCTCATCAGTCTATAGGTTTATGGTAATAGTTATAAGACTACAGATTGAATAATAAAAAATGTATATTTGTGTCAGAAAAAAAAACAGCAGGTTCATTTTACTTAGTAAATTCAGCTTATCCTCCTAAACAT
This sequence comes from Girardinus metallicus, assembly GCA_903067095.1. NCBI lineage: Eukaryota > Metazoa > Chordata > Actinopteri > Cyprinodontiformes > Poeciliidae > Girardinus > Girardinus metallicus. The sequence continues at coordinate 49,347 of CAEGAE010053967.1, forward strand.
AATGGGAAATTAGTGCTAAAATGTATTTAAATAAAGCAAGAAAAAATAAACATGACCAAAAATTAAACAATATTGTTCTTCATTTGCTAACAGAAAACAGTGAAATACTGCTACACCCTTGGCACTGGTATTTGAACATACTGTCTAAAATGGACACCACGTTTCTTTTGGTCTTCACTTCCAAGAGCAGTATGGCTTTAAAAGTCATTCTTTAAAAAAAACATCTCAACCTTCACCATGTTTCTTTAGGTCTCAGTGTTTTCCTTTTCTCTTACGGTATTATAGATATTAAAAGTGGATCATAAATATCACAAATGAAGATTCTTTACAAAAGGAAACCTATATTGACATTTAATAAGATGTCTGTTTAAATATATTTTGTCATACACAACAAGTAGTGTTTGTTTTATGGTACAAAAATATAAGATGATATGATTTGAAAATAAATCAAAAAACCAAATGAACAAAGTGTTGACTTTTGATGATATCCATTGCATCATACGGAACTGAAATATCCAGCCAGCATTTTATGATTGCCTGAGGCAGCTGAACATCAGTGTTGGCAGTAGATGTCTTTTTTCATGTTTGCTCCATGTGCATGAACCCTTGGTTCCCGAGTGCTTATGTTTTTTTATTGGAGATGTATAACAAGACAGGTCCACTGGAACGTATTCACAGATCACAGATACACTCCAGTTGTATTGGTAATACTGACAGAGAGCAAAGTTGGGGTAATGCTACCTGTCAAAGCTCAACGGTACTAAAACTCCTGCTTTGTGTCTGCATCCAAGGGTTTGAGTCCTTTCTTTGACATTCAGGTTAAGCCAGGCGTCTTCTAAGATCTGACAAAGTGTGAGGTTTAATTTGAAAACTTTCATTACTTCTATAATTACACCAAACCTGTCATGAATAACAGGAAGCAGTTTTCTCTGCTTGCAGTCAGATGACTGGTAAAAATATCTCAGTGAGGCACAGACTTTTTTTTTTTTAATCAAAATTCTTTTAGACATTTGTTTAAAGTTTTCAGGATCTTAAAAAATCCAGTATTATCTTCTTGCTTTGATTTTGCTTTTAGGGAAACTAAAATTCTCTTTCGTAATTTGTGTAGAGTCAAAGTTCTCAAACTGCCGTACTTGGGGAGCTTTTAGTGGTACTGTGGGCGGGGGGTGGAAAACTGGAATCAGCCTTTTACAAGCTAAATAAAAGCCAAAAGAAGGGTTGTTTTAATCTCTGCATCACCCAAAAGCCCAAATGCATTTATTTACTGACATAGATGCTGTGAGCAACCTCACTGAATCACATATTTTTTGACTAAAATTCTTGGGACCAGAAACAGACACACTTGGATCTCATCAATTAGAAAAAAAATATATGTATGCAAAGAATGGAGTTGTATTGTTTACACAAATCTAAAAACCTATATGGACTTATTAAAATTCAGAATGATATATGCTTTTTATCCAGTTTTAGAGGAATTAAGACTGAATTCCAGAAATTAATATGCATTCTTCAGAAAATGATTTGTAATTTTCAGCGACCACTGCTAATGCAGCCCATGCAGTGATGTCAGATCAAATGTTTATATCAAAGTTTGGTGTCCTGCAACTTTTAGATGTCTCTCTGCTTCAGCACACCTAGCTCCAATATTAGCTCATTAGCACAGCTCTATAGAGCTTGACTGAATGCTAGTGAGGCATTTTCACCATTTAATTCGAGTGTGTAGGACAAGGGACATAGCTAAATTTGCAGGACTCTGGCCCTCATGGACTGCAGAATGAAACCACTGCGATAGAGGAAGCAATCTGCCGTTACTACTTCAAGAAAGTCCTTCCGATGCAAATTATTGCAAGTTTCTCATAGATGTCAACTTTTGGTTTGCTTCAATCCATGTAGTCCTGGACTGTTTGGAGAATTCAGAAGATTTTTGTGGAAAATTTCCTCCTTTAAGCTGGATCAAAACAAGGCAATGAAGTAACAACAAAAAAAAGATTTTGCACTCCAATTGCTGTGCATGTAAATATTAAACAATTGATATATTTTAGACTACAATGGCTTTGTTAAAAGAACTGAGGTGTTACAGTAAGCGCTGTAACTCTTGATTTATCTTGTGAGCAGTTCATATACATTCATTCTGTTACCAAAAATAAAACCCCAAGCTCAGAAAAATATACAGTCAAGGATGATTCAATCAGAAAAAAAAAAGAAAAAAAAATTAAATGAAAAACAGTCAATTAAACTTACATGCGTTTTTGGCAGTGTGTGGGTAATTTTGCAGCTAGGCGAAACAGACCCTCCAAAAAAAAAAAAAAAAAAAAAAAAAAAGAACAGTTTCTTAAATTAGACAAAATGCAGCAATTGAGCAAGAGCTCCTCAGAAAAGGGAGCTCATGGCCATCCATAGTTGCTCTTAATAAGCAGACATGGGACTATATGAGGTTCAGATAAACAAAATAAAAAAGAGGGGGATAGTATGAGGAAAAAATGTCAACAGGGAAATGGTAAAAAAGAGAGGCAAACAGAGAGAGCAGAGGGGAAAAGAGAAATAAAACTTCTGCTTGTATTCACTGGAACAACACACTATTTACCCTGAGTGACCAATTTCTGTTGGGTGATGTTGCAGTAGCGAAAGCGTATATTTAAGTAATGCAATTTAAAAATTGATGAGTGCATCAACTTGTATAACTGCAGTTATGTTCTTAGATAGTTTGTCTTTGTGCTTTATTAGAGTGAGTGTTTGTTTTTGGTAAAAGACAATAAATGACATCTGGTAAGAAATGTGTTTACCTCTAAATGTAATTAAAAAACTGGAAGAGCTCCTTTGACGTGTGATCCAACTATTTTTCTAGCTTCATTTCAAAGTTGTCTTATTAGACCTGATCAGTACAAGTTGAAAAAAAAATTATACTATTCTACTTTTCTTTCAATGCTCAATAATATTGTACCCTTTGGTCATGCATTCACAGTCCCCCTATGATGCACACTACTGAGTTTCCCTCTTCATCTCAGTCCTCTCACATTGAAAAACTGACATTTTTCTGCATTATCTCCATTATTTATAAAAAATAATTAATTATGAAGAAAACATAACTGTTCCATGTTGGTTGAATGTTGTTGAACAGGCAAACTGACCTGGAGTTAAAAACAAGGTGCCCTAACTGCTGCCATTGCACCCATTATTTGTGGAGTTTGGGGTTTATTGAGTCAGGTTTTTTTTTTTTTTTTTACATTGCTTGACCATTTCTGTTATGCAATCATTAATGATATTAAAAAGCTTTTTTTATTTGTCTGATGTTGCATTTACCTACTTTTAAGACCTTTGAATGCTTTTCTTACAATATCTTGCAACATTATTTTTGTAATTTTAGGTGTATTCTGTGTATTCTCTAAAATAATGAAAGGAGGCTTAAATCAAAGTGATTTTCAGTCTAAATACCTGTGTGGGTAATTTGGTGATTAGGAAATGCACAGATTTGGGGAAGCACAGATACAATGAGCACATGATTACAAACAGCAGCAAGATTGGGAACCAAAAAACTTAACATAGACCATCTTGATAACTGTAAATGACATTACAACTAACCTGCTGTTTAACAACTCTGTCTAGCTGTGTTACCTTTTGTTGAACGCTGTTATTTAAAATTTTTTTAAATCACCATTTTATCCACATTGAATGAATGTGTTAGAGGATTTAAGATATTGCCAGCTGCATTCACAGCAGAATCCCTACACAATACTTTCTCTTGTCAGGCTGCACATTATCAAGGCTGCAGGCTTTTTGTGTTCCATCTATTTTGAATAATGGGTGGTAGTTTAGAAACTCTGAAAGCTTATCCAAAATGTAAGAACATTTGAAGACAAATTCTAAATCACAGTTAGAACTTCAAATCCACTATTCACAGTAAGTACTAGCAGATAACTGCAATATTGTTGCTGCTTAAATACACAGAACTATCACAAATTTAGCATACAAAAATCATTAAAAAAAGGAAATATTTTATGAGGTGTGTCTTAATCTTTTTCCACATTTTGTCTCTTTACAATCACAAACCTAAATGTGCTTTATCACAAAGTAGTGCATTACTTCTGCATGTCTCTGGCCATTTACCTGCTGGAAGGTGAACCACCACCCATAATATAACTTTTGTATTTGTAAGGAGAATAATTCACACTGTGGTGGATTCTGTCAGATGATTTCTGAAGGTTATTAGGTGTATTGAATTTTGTTTAGCAGTGTCAGAGTAAATGTTGCATAATAATTAGAAAATATTGAAAACAATCAACTCTTTCCCTTCCACTTCACTTCTTTGAGTTAGTCTATCAAAGACTCTTAGAGGAATACATGGACATTTTAGGGTTGTAACATCACAAAATGTAAAAACATCGTAGAAGTATTAAATATTGTTCAAGCCACTGTAGCTTGATGGTTTTGTCTTTTCATGCATGCACATCACTGTTGATTGTGACATGTAAAAGAAACGTCAAACATTGTCTGTAGCTCAAATTCAACCCCAGACGCCCTCTATCTTTTTGCCTGTCCATCACCTATCCATAACAAACCCCATCTTCACTTCACTGTTTTTAACCGCCAGCTCCATTCTTTCATCTTGGCAGTGGGTCTCTCTGGTATCTCAGACTGTCCAGAAGTTATCTTCTACTACCTTGCTGCCAAGAGTTTGACAGATTGGCCCGTAGCAAAAATGTTAGATTTTACTGTCAACTCCAAATTGCCATAGGGTAAATTTTTCAGCAGTCACAAGATAAAATATTATACATAAAACATTCCTCTTTCACATATCTGTGGTTGAAAGGTCATTCTGTGATTCATCTACAGGAGAACTGAAAAGCGGCAAAGAGGCAGTTCTTCTAGAGTATACTTTGTATTCAGAACACAGCACAAAAAAAATATCAACTAGATCAACTACAATTATCAAATGATAACTGCACTCTTTCCACTACACTATTGTAACTTTAATGTTAATCACTCTACCAGCCTCATTGTGAACATCAAACCAGTTTTGTCATCATGAATTAAAACTTTCCATGGGTTTTTAAGGTGGACTTTAAAATAATATAGGATTTCATAATTTATACAGTCCATGTCATTTTTACCATAAACAACATGGATTGGTAAATGAATAGAAATAAGATCAAATTTAATGCTAGCCAAAGTCCATTTGTGCCTGTTAGTGCAAGCCTCCAAGAACATTGAATTTATTTGTATAATAGACATCAAAATGAACAGGAAAGGACACAGATTAAGTGGATTAGACCACAAATTCGGTTTGTGACAATCCATCAATATCCTTGAAGGACCCAGTGTCCCCTTCAATCTGGCTGCATATAGACACTCTGGCTCAAATAGATCCCACGTGTCACTTTTTGTTCAGGGTATAACAAAAAAAAAATAAGTATGGTGTTATTTATTATGCTTATTTTTAAACTGGATTTTGTTTCTATGGTGCGAATGTTTGCTAGTACAAAAAACAAGAGAAAGAATTTGAGGATATATTACTTGGTGTATGGTGAGCCTCGTACCACAAAGTTTTTTGGGGGTTGGGTGACAGTTGCAACAAGTGGGGGAAGAAGTACTTCACTGTGTCCCTTTACCACTTTGTTTCTCATCATCTCCAACCAATCTTCTCTTCTCTATGGTGATATTGTCTGAATAGAAGCTTGGTCTATTTTGACTTGCGGTGGGTTTCTTGTTTATTCAGTCCAATAGCTTTCCTGTGGATGTCCCCAGGGTAGCTGTGAACCTCGGTGGTCTTTGCCTTGCAGCCTCCTTACTATTCTAACTATTTTGCATCTCCAGATAACAAATTCAAATTCATGCACACATGTACCAGGATCATGGAAACAGATATTTTTGTGATGTAATACAATCAAGCATCTGTATTTTCTCAGAAAGTCTATTAAATGTCTTTGTTGCTGCTCCACCCAACACAGGCTTTCTCATAAAACAAAGTTAACTATACAACAGGGGAAGGATCTCAAATCATATAAATCTAAAACAAAACTCAAATGACAGAACTTGCTTCTTCATATGTATGTCTGAGGCAAAAGACATTGTGATCAGTGAGATTTTTTCCTTACTTTAAATATACGTACCTATCTGAAAAGCATTATACTTACATTAGAAATGTATGCAACAGACAACAAAACTCCAACTAAAATAATAAAAGAAAAAAAGATTTGTAATTACATATTTTTAAAAGAAAATAATCATTTTAAAACAATTTCTTGCACATATAGAATTGATTGTTTTCCTAAAAAGAAAAATGAAAAACAACTTTTTGGAAGATAAAAGTTAGAGGAATCTGTGTCTACGAATTAATAACTGTAAGAAGCGTGGTCAGTTTTATAACTACGAATCAAGGATGAGATTGAACAGATTTAAAATGATCAGAATAACATTGATTTATCAAAACATGCCAAACTCATGGAAAATGCTAATCTTATCAGACAAATTTAACCAAATCACTACAAATGACAAGATGCTAGTGTGGATCGTAGTCTCGGTCTCAGTTGTAGATCAGTGACCTTAGGAGAGTGTTCAGCTATTCTGTTTTGACTCCCTACTTTTTTAAACCATTACACTAACTATTAAGTTTGTGTGAAACTATTTATCCTTTCACATAAAACGTTGAAAGCTGCTGCATAATGCTGAGGTAAGGCCTTCACGGAAGAACTTCAGTGAATGTCTTTGTTTCTCATTTTGTTTTGTCGGTAGACTTCTAACAAAGAGATCTGGACCGACCAGTGCTAATTAACAGACCACTGTAATATAAATATTTTTAGGACCTTTTTATGTATTAAGATTCAGAGGCAATTGTAGTTATTGCATAAACAATTTCTTTCTTTGCTTAGCCTTTTCTTTAACAAGTTGCTTTCTTATCTAGATGTTCTTCTGCTAAAAATTACGTACATCAACAACCCCAAACTGTGCTGCCAAGTGAAAGAAACAAATGAAACCAGGCCAAGACTTTGTTTTCCATTTTTATTCATCTTGTCTGCCAGCTTTTGCACTGGCATTGTTACAGCACTGAAATAAAGTGAGACAGGATGTCAGAGCACAACCTCAATAAGGGATTAAGAACTCAGGACAGACATTATTAAAAGGAAAGGCGTAATTTAATTCCACAGATCTTAAATCCAGAGGCACGTCTGTGAGGCAGCCATTCTCGCAACAACTAAAGTAGAATTTATTCTGCAAACATCTTGATATCCACTTTATGAATTGATGAAGTGTGGGTGGGTAAATTAAGATTTGTATTTTACTGGGCACCAAGGTACACATAAGCATATGCACCAACTGGAAGGTATTTACACACTTCCCTTGGTATTTAAAACATTTGTCCTGACGAGCTCATATCCAATGTCCTCACTGATTTTCATATTATCTGCTGACCAGGGGCTCTTTAAAGAACGAGTTGTGGACTATACAGCCAGCTCCATCTCTACTGAGCTGTCAAGTAGAACCTCTTCTTCACATTCATTATCTATATGTCTACAAGTACCTGTTGAATTATGTATTAGTAATACTACAACATCAATTATTGCTACATCTGGTAAAGATATGCATAAAGTATTGACAAAATTATTTATTTCAGAGCATAATTGGATAGAAAAACTTAGGCTGCACTCCTTTAACAGTGAACTTAGAGGGTGACTCGGGTCCTCACCCAACCTTGTTTGTCACAATTCTAATTGTTTTACACTTATAGATGTCATTGTAGATATGGGCAGGTTTAGGTCAATAGGTATTTTTAAGCGGTTTTCATTTCCTGATGCATCAGATCAACAATCAACTTCCACTGTGAATAATGCTCTTTTTTACCCCATTTTGAAGAGTGGTGGTTACCCCTATAATGCAACAAAAAATAAATAACTGAGGAAATACACTCAAAGGTGAAATTGGATCAATATTTTTCATATTTACCACATCAAATTCTGTCCCTATTACCTGAATGTTGCAGCAGAAACAATAACTCATCTAACCAGGGAACATTTTTCCAATCTGTTATTGTTTGGGTTTAGTGAACCTGTGCTAATGCTGGCCTCCATTTACTCTTATGAGTGGACCTGGTACCTGCTGGTGTCGCCCATTGGCTTTATGGTTCAATGTGTCACAGAATGTCTGGGTATCAGTCCTTGACCCATTATCATTGTGAGATGATCTCGTATATGTGGAAGAGTGAGGGAAGGAGTTGGATGTTCTTTCGAGATACTTAAACCTAAAGTAAAAATAATACTCACGAAAAAGTGTAAGCAGTTAACCTTCCAATGTGGAAATAAAATCCCATACAATGATGCAAAATAATACAAAAAATGCTCAGCTCAAAACATAGGCCATTTAAATAAACACTGCTTAAGTGGTTTGTATTTTAGGTAGCAGGTGATAAAGAAACCCTCCCTACAGACTGAATGAATGTTTCACCTTGATGCTGTACATAGTTAAATAACAATAAAAGGAATTACGCAAGGGTTACACTAAATCATTATTTGTGGATATTTTTCAGAGGCTAAATCCTTTGTTTCCCAACCACCTGTGACTGCCTATTTTGCTTCAAACCACCAAACATGTCACAGTCACTGAAAATCATTTACCAAGCAGCCACCCCAAGGAATTCAGACACTGAGACTTCACAAACAAACACATGCCGAGCATTGTCCCGCTGACAGAGATAGAAATGAAGCACCGAGGGGGAGAATTCTCAAATCGACCTGCAGTGAAACTTTTAATAAACACATTAAATCCTTATGGATCCTCCCACTGAGCTGCCACTACATGGTGCTCATGAGGAATTAGCACTAAACAAAATTAATTGGCTGCCTGGAGGGGTAAGAGAGAGGTGCTGGGTGAGAGCTGATCAGAGAAATGACAGAGAACAAGTAGGAATAAAACGGCAAAACAAATTGAATGGAGGATCTACCTAACTGAAAATAACTGAAAGTGGACATTACAGAATGAGAGATAATAAAAGATAAAGGAAAAGGAGAAACGACAGACTAAACCAAGTTGGGAAGTGGGAACAAAAGAAACCTGGTGAAAGTTGTAAGAAGCACACAGAGATGGCAGTTTCTGAGTGTCTCCAAGGAATATGATGAAAAATTCATAGCAAAATGTCAAGCTGATCATTAAAGATGGATTAGAAAATGATAACAAGCGAGTGATTCATTAACCCACTGCTTCTCACTGCGACAAGTGTTGACATCAAAATAAGTTGCACTTACAATTACTTTAAAAGCTCCCAGTGCTAAGACAGGTCTAAAAAAAAATCAGACATGTTTGGAACATAGTTACATCATTTTATAATTAAATTTTTATTGGAATAGACTGCAAAACTTGACACATAACTTCTTCAGTGCTGAAGACAGAATATGCTTCATTCTTCCAGCAAAATTAGAACCAATCCTATTTTTGCCAAACACCAGAACACGTGTAGCCTGATAAAAGACAGCCCCTTGTTCTACGCTTTGCTCAATACATTGAGTCTGGTTTCAATTTACTGGGCACCAAGAGAAATTCATGTCAATGGGAGAAAGTCAGATGGAGCACTGAAGGGAAATTAGAATCGGGTTGGAAGGCAGGACACAACAAGCAAGGAGTCAATCTACAAAAATCACAATGCATCAACAGAAAAAGGAACGAGCACAATATCCAGATTTTCAAAATAATCCACCACTGACAGACCACATGCTCTCGAAATATTTATACAAATGTTAAAATGTATCATTTATGGCTATGCATAAACTGAATAGAAACATGTAGATTTAATGGTGCTTAATAGGTGGAGAGAAGAGATCTCAGAAAACCAACTTATCAATATCTGACTGAGACGTCATTGAACGCTCACACAGGTGTTCCTCCAGGAAAGGGTAAACATGAGGCTACGACTGAAAAAGAATTGCCTAACTGAACCTCAGTTCAGAACATGACCATAGCATCACTCAACCAAAAGACCATGCACAGATAACTTAAAAAATGCCTTCTGTTGCATATATCTGTTGGCTGACACATGCTATTTGAAATGTGGAAACTAAAGGCTGGAAAAATGTCAAGTGTCTGAGGAAAACTTTTCTGAATTCCATACATCATACCCAGCTTGGCTCATCTTTTCTGTTGTTACCTTCAGGCCAGGATTTACATGTCAAACATGACATTAATGCTTTTGCTCAGTTGACTTTGATTTTCATTTGGCTTCTTATGGAATGTTTCCTCTAATCTGTCTTTATATTTGACACTACCACCCATGAGACTTACACCAAGCAAAGTGACAGACATCCTTCTTTCCTGGTTGAAGCTGCAAAGCGTCATCTAAGGCTTCTCTTTAACTCCAATTTGAATGCTGACTAATAGTTTGGAGCCACTTTTGTGCCTGCTTTGTTGATTTCTGAATGAAAGAAAATCACTCAGCAGGAAAAACTTTAATTGAACTGTTTCAAAGACTACACAAATTTGTGCGTCAGTGTGGGTTCTGGTTTGATTCAAAAAACTTTGGTGCAGCTTGGCTAGATCAGTTGGAGGTTGATTATGTCAATTTTTTTGTGGGGAAAGGAGGAAGGTACACTATATACATATGTACACTGGATCCCATAACTTTTAAATTATATCTATGCCACTTTTGCTTCCCATTAGACTCCTTTAATTCTACGTAAATGTTGCACAGTGTTCCAGGTTGAAGCTAATCAATGATATTTACTCTTGTAAGTGTTAAGTAGGGTGATCAGATGGCTTCGTCACAGGTGACTGAACTGCTCTGTTGACTGAAAGTCATTTACGTAACACACATGCTGCCCTAAAACAGGAAGACCAGATGGCAACACTTGATACACACATAAACAGTTATTCTAAACTCTTCCAAAAGCTCATATCTTGCTGGGGCCCTATATAAAAAAAAAAACATGGTGAATTCTCATTTTGAGGTGATTATGTAGACAAATACATACACAAGCACTTAGTGTAAAATAAAACTTGTGGTGACAGCTGTGAGTCTGTGTCCTCTGAGCTTTTTCGGTGTGTGTCTTCAGTTTACAGCAGTCAGCATGTGTTTAGCAATCAGTTTCATCAACAGATGGCTAATTGCTTTATCAATTAGCCATGAAAATTGCAAAGGAGTCTCATTATCAGTTATTTAGTATAATATACGAGTTATTAATTTAACACGGTAAGTTACTAATGAAATGAGAACATTTTTTTGTTTTTAAAAGAATAAAATTTCTGGTGGTTTCAGTAAGATTCGGATATTTAACTCAATATTTTTGGCTCTGGCTTACCAAAATGTTTAAAATTACAGATATCTGTCTGGGTAGTTCTTACCTAGGCCCCACTAAACACTGGAGGGCCACAGAGTTTTTTTTTTTTTTTATTTGGGTCAGTGCTAATGGGAAATCAGTTTTTGACCTTGAAATTTTTAAACCCAGTTCTTCGCTTCAGTTGAATGCAGTAATAAGTAATAATAATAAAAAACAACAACAATGCTCGAGGTAGTGTAGCCAGGCACACTAATAATACATTAATAATAATAATAATAATAATAATACACACACAGTCGATTTTGAATAGTTCCTTTTAAATAAAAAATTGGCTTCCTCTGTAGAATGGATTCCTCTTTCACTTCCTCCGATAAACTTATGAGCATCAATGTTGTCAGATGTGTGTCAAAAATGTTTTTCTTCAATAAAGACGACTAGGGCCGCAAAAAGAATGACAAGCAGTTATGAACGGGTGTTTCCCACAGCTCCCTGTATCCATTTTTCTTCTTGTTAGTTCTTGTAAAATCATTCAAAGCGAAGTATGGAGCAAGTGGATTTTGATATGATAACCTTGTCCTTATAAGAAAAATGGTCAAGTATCATTCCTGCTATCTTCCATTGATTTACTGCCTAACTCTCTCTATTGGGAAGTTTTACTTTGCTTTATGTGAAATCAAATGGGTAAAATAACACTTGAAACATGTGGTGTGCTTCCACATGATACTTTCCTTGAGACAATACATTTTATTTATACATTTTTTTTGTCAGACTCGACTGAGGTTTTCTGCTCTTTCTATTGGATTCCATATAAAGGAAACTCAGTCTTTTCAGTTGTGCCTGCTGAATAGACTATTTAGTGTGTGCCATTGTTTATGACCTAACTCCAACAACGATCTTGTCTTAAATGCCAACAAGACTGAGACCATGATTATGATACCTCTGCCCGAATTGCATTGAAGAATCAGTCAGCCCCTTACTCTGTTTTGCTCTGCAGCTACCTCTAGTTTTCTAATCGCAGAATATCTGTTGTTTTAGTGTGTTTTAGTTAATCTTATAAATGTATTTATAATTGCTTTAACTTTGCTAATATTTCCCAACCATTAGATATTGTCTCTTATTTAAAAAAAAAAAAGAGTTATTTTTGCATTTCTGACATCACATTCACAATCCCATAAATCATCTTTTCTCATGTAGCCAACCTATTCAAAATACTATCACCCCTCTGATAAAGTCTTGTAAGTATCCTATTTCCTATTTTCGGCTCTGTACTATAGTTCCCATGTATAGCATCACTTTTAGGTGTCTTTTACTCAACTGCAGAGCTCTGAACAACCAAGTTCCATAATATTTATACCGTATTCTAAACAAAAACACTTATGTTTAGTCTTCAATCATAGTGTGCGTGAAGAATTTACATATTTTCTGAAAAAAGATAAAAGTCTAGGGCAGACATCACCTTTTGGTCTGTGGCATGAAGGCTTTGGAACATTTAGATATTACGACTTTGCTTAGCTGACTCTGACATGGATAAAAACATTTTGGTTTAACCAGCTTTGTCTTAGACTCCCTCATGTTTGGAGTCTAAGAATGTTGTGAATAAGTTTTGTCTTTGCTCTTTTCATGCATAGCACACGTGGTCACAATTTGATATTGGACATAATATTTTGCAGTCTCTGGTTAAGAATATTTTTTTTCCCCCCCTTTCTATACTTCCTGCCTCTTGAGCTTTGGCCTCATCTAGGTTGTCCCCTGTGTAGGAAAAATATCTCCATTTGTTCAGCAAAGAGAAATAAACCATCAATTTGCCCACATTTGAGATGGAGTAGGGGGAACAGATTGTTTTCCAGTGTTATCTTGGCAAAATATTAGGGATTTATATGATTATTTGCTTCAAAGGTCCACTCTTTAATTACCATAGGGAGCCAATTACTGGCTTTTCCTCTGCTGTGATTTATCACTATCTCTCCAAAATGATGTCAACCATGTTAATGAGGTTGATGTACTGCACTATCAAAAACCCATGAATTTCAATCTTTTTATTTCAGCTTCCCTGGCACAGCAGTGTGGTAATACATAAAAGGGGCACATCAAGCTTCTGAATTAATTCTGAGTCACAATCATGTTACTCAAAACCAAACTGAACAATATAATTTGAAAATGAATTAGTTTTTACTGGCAGTAAGATGAGTTACTTTTTGTATTCCTTGTTACTTTACAAGTCAGATTAGTCAATATAAATGACCAAAGCACTCAGTAAAAATTTATTTTTAACTGGACTCTGACATAATTTAGCAAGTACAGCCTGGCAAGTTTGGAAAGCATATTTTTGAAATATGCCTCTATGGCTGTAAACATGATTATTACAAAGTAATTTGGTGAGTCATTTAATGAAGCCAATGCAGGAAAGGATAAGAAGAGATAAAGGGGTCAATAGCTGATTATACCTCAATATTTAATCACTACATTGCTAAGAGCCCATCCTGTATTCTTCATCATTATTCAACATTCCCATTTTCTCGCAGAGCTCTACAAAATACTATAATACAGAGCTTATTGTTTTCATTTGCTATTATTTTATCTACACGAGTAATTACATTAAGCCCTTTTCTCTGAGGACATCTGTTTTACAAAAACCATTTAAGATAATGGTAAGGATTGTGATAACTTTGGCAAAACAACACATACTTCAGCAACACAAATATTGGATAAAAATCAAACTAAAGGCAAAAGACTGAAATGTGTTTCCATCATCTTGTCTCTGAATCTTTGGCTCTGATGTCTCTGCCCCAAGACATGGTGCTCCAAACAAGAGAGATAATCTACCTCAGATGTTTTCTCTTTTTTTTTTTTCAAATACAGATAGAGCTGAGCTTCATTCACAGTTGCTCTGTCTTCATGTACACAAAGATGTTAAATTTCTACTATGCAGTCCATTTAAAAACCCAGATATAGTACATTTACTTTTCTACAACTACATTCTTTCTATGTTTTCTCTAGAGTTCCATTTGTTCCTAAAACTTTACCACTTGGTATCAATAGGTCGTCCATCCATCTAACTCTGTCTACAAGGTGGTCAACAGAATTCTCATCTGCTGTGTTCAATCCTCTAGATAACAGGAGTTGGAAGTAAAGTCAGAACAAAACACAGACTGCACCTTTCAAACATGTTCACACTCCTTTTGTCACATTACCACCACAGACTTCAACAAATGTTATGTGATGAACCAACAAAATGCTGTGAGTCATGGTGAAGTAAAAACAAAAATATATATAGTTTAAACTTTTCTACAAAAAATATATTCTTTTGCACAAAACATTCCATGTATCCCGTTAACTAACTTGGTGACCCCAGAAGACAATTGGTTGCACTGGATCATATTTTCAGAGTTAATTGATCTAATTAAATGCTAATATTCAGAGTTTTTTGGTACAACATACTGCAAACCAAGAATTGTTTTCTTCTGCTTCCTGGCCGCTGTTTACTTTGTGCGAATCTGTCACATAAAGTCCTAAAGAGGTTTGTAATTATGACATAACAGCACACGAAAAAGCTCAGGAGGTGGGAACAATTGTAGTTTGCTACCTTACCAATCAGGACAAGAGCTGGATTGTTTCCAACTGTGTTTTCAGACTGGATAGTTTTCATATGTGATTAGTGGTGTGATCATGATTAGGGCGTTCCTGTAAAACACAGACTGCCTCTTAGTTAAATAACCCTGCATAAATAAAGATTAAAAGCTAAATTCAGCCCACCAACCTCTGGGATATTATTCAAGAAGATGTTCTATGAAGCACTCTTTCTCCCATATACACCTTCCGAACGGCTGCACTATCAAGCAAACTACAAAAGGCTAATTAAGAATATGCATGGCCTGGACTTAACAAGCTCATTTGTCTCCAGCCATCCGCATGGTGCTAACGAGGCCCTCTGCTCATTAAAGCTGTTCAGCTGCGGGCCAGTCAATGTACTGTCAGGTAGCTAACAAGGTAAATGAAGAAGGCAGCTAGTGTTGACTTTGCATGGGAAGCTGGAGGTGGGAGATTAGGCTGCTTGTCTGTGCACCAAGACAAGAGGGCAAGGTTTGTTTGACCCGAGAAGCGCTGCGCAGCATTTGCACTCAAAAGACAGCAATCATGCTGATGAGATGCATGGCTGTTTGCGTGTGTGTGTGTGTGTAGGTGGGAGGTTAATTAGACTCCTTGACTTATTGCTGTGATGGTAGGAATGAGCCAAAAAGAGACAAGGTCAAACACAAAAGAGAGACACTGATCACGCAAGGTAGAATTGGAGATGAGCAAATATACTTTATCTACAAGCCTTTAAAAAGCACCTTTGCAAGCTGTAAACACAGGAACATCAAAGCAGGTTTTAAAATTAGAATCTCAATGCATGTTTCTCTTCCAGCAGAAAAAAATATATGTTTTAGTGGAGCCATGCACCTCCCATTCCACAAGTATTTCTGGAAAATATCTACATTGTAAGATTATGTCACTTTTACACACTAAACTGCTCAATATTTTAAGAATTGTGTATTTGTGACTGAACCCAGTTGATGTTACTCAAATTACACAGCATTGACTCAATAATAATGTAACCTAATATCATGTTATGCTATGCAGATTCTTTGTCTGTGCTAATGAAGGTTGACCAGTCTTCTTCTCAAGAATGCTTGTAGCAATAGACTTATATACAGCCTATACAAAATAGAGTGCATAATAAGCAATGCACATATTTTACATATTTGTCAGAAGTGATTCTTGACCCTCAAGGTCCCCTTACATCATTAAGCATAACAACAGGATCAATAGTATAAGACACAATAAAAGTAATACAAAAGTAGAATTAAATGAGGCAGTGCAGCTGTGGTCAAAAGGTGTAAGCTAGTTTAAACCAATGAGTTTGGATCTAAAATGTGGCAGTGTGTGTGTGTGTTACGAGAGCTCAGGTGGGAGTGAATTCCAGGGCTGGGGAGCAGAACGGCTCACTGCTCTGCTCCTTTTTTGTAACAAGGTGGTCCGGGGGGACAGTGAGATGAACAGAATAAGAGGATCTGAGTGTATGGGCAAGTGTAACAATGTGAAGGGTCTAGAAGGGCTCAGTTCTGAAGGTGAGGAGGAGTATTTTATAGCTGGTGTGATGTGATATGTAATGGGAAGCCAATTGAGCTGTTGTAGAATTGGTGTGATATGATGGATTAAAGGGCAGCTGAATTTTACACCAGTTGTAATTTATGACTTTGGTTTTGTGTGGAAAGCCAAACATGAGTGAGTTACAGTAATCCAAACGGGAACTGACCAGAGTGTGAACAAGAACAGCAGTAGAGTGAGGAATGAGAGAAGATCACATCCAGACTCTTGACCTAACCTTAAGCACAGTGTTATTGCCCAACCTGAAAGGAAGTGAAAGGCAAGGAACACAAACCACAAAAAGCACTTTATGCCTTTGGATGCATTACTAGGAATACATTACATTACTAGGGCCTATGTTTTCAAAATAAAAATAAAAATACTTGACTCGGTTCACTAAAGACGAAAAGAAGTGGAAGAAAATCCTTCCATATCTACCTGTGACATCTGAGAAACAAAGAAGGATTTTTCTCCAAGTATATTATTACAGTGCATTTTAAACCTGACAAAACTCAGGCAGAGAAAGATTCTTCCCAGGGAGAAAAAAACACCCGAAAACAAGCTGTGTTGTGAATGCAGTCCATTGCAGCTAGGAATGTTAAGACCGCCACACTGGAGAAACTTAACAGCAGCTACACAAACGGAGCTGCTGCCCCAACAAAGAAGAGTAAACTTTTCAGGTCAAGAATCAATAGTTCATTCACATCTCAAGGACAAGGAGCACGGCTTTGAAGATGGCAATGTGCACATTTTGGATGAGGAAAAGATAGTTTTGACCTTAAAATAAAATTCAAGGTTTGAGCAGCGGTGTTTTGTCCTCTTTTTTTGAAAGCATAATTTGCATAGAAACAGAAAAAGCTTGGTATCTTTTCCTTTTTCTTGCACTTAAACAGGAATAGACTTGTGACAATGAAACACACACTGTCATAGTGAATACATTTTTTCTCATCACTGATTCCTGTCTGCTAGCAGTCAGTAGAGGAGATGCCCCATTTTGCAGCATGCACTGGGAAAACTAATGGCTTCGGAAAAATGTACTTACAAGTTATTGGTGCATCTGGCATGATTTTCAAATCAAGAGTTATATATGAAACAGAACTGCCACCACCAAATTTAAGGCTCTGGCCTCATTTATCAGTTCTAGGCCAAGATTTATTCAGCCACCATGTGGCAAAAGTTTCAGCTTGTCTTAATGAGGCTGGGATCCAAGTCGAGATAAGGTAAGGCAACATGAGATTAACTTTATTGATCGGGGAGGGCAAGGAATGCTACCAGGGAAATTGAGTCATTACAGGAGCCAACAGAAGAGGTGCAGGACGGAGGGCAGAATGGAAAAGAAAAACAAGGAGCTGCACTGTGCCAGGAAAAGTCCCAGGAATCATCATTCCTAGTTTGAAGCCTCCAGCAAATGAGGGGGGTTAGTGGCACCTTCAGTGTAATGCTGCCCCAGGTTACAAAGTGCAAGGATTTCTTATGTGGAGGGGTTGTATTTTTACTCCACATTTTTCCTCACCCAATTTCTCCAAAAATTCCTGAACCAATGCATATGATAGCGGTTTCCACACATTTCCAAACAAAATTAAAATGAACAAATTTAGGCTAATGTCATCCTTAAATAAACACATGTAAATAGAAGAAAATTAGGGGTCATAATTTTTCCATCACTGGCATGTTCCTAGATAACCAGGCCTATAAGATTTTATTTCCACAGTTAAATAATTTTGAATTGCTTATTGCTCAAAGTGTTGTGTATATGGCATTGTGGACATTGAGACTCAGTTTGAACTGTGATGATCTATGACATTATTATTGCTTGGTCTACATAAAGTGGCGGGTGTAGCTGCATCTACAGCACAGGTTAGACATACATTTCAAATTCACTGCCATTCTATGGACATGAGCCTTATGCACATGAGTTTATTCATGAGATTGCTTTCTAGACAATCTAACACTGGAAATAAATACATATGAGTCCCTCCACATAGCGATCTGAAATGAGTTAGGCGAGGGCTGATGAATTTCATTACTGCTCAGTAACATTTCAAGATACCACTTTTGAATAAAATGAGAATGTGTTTACAGAAAGGATTCATTCAAATGGGAGGCAAAGGTGAAAACAAAAAAAGTAAAGTAGGAAACATGAAAAGGATACTTAAACAGATAAAAGTGTGAAAGAGACACTGATAAGACTTGGGGGGGAAACAGATGAGGTGCTGGTAGTCTCGATAGCCCCAGGCGGTAATAAATGAGATCCAGTCAAAAATCTCGTACAAAGAAACAGAAGTAGTGGGATGCAACCGGCGAGAGTTTTGAACGAGAATCTGTTTATACACATGTGTCTGAGCTTTTCAGGGCATCATACACCTTCTTGACAAAGGGCAGCTCCTGGGACGCAAACTCGTATGGCTGCAGCGCATAGAAAGCTTTTGCACAGATATGGGCTGAACTCTGTGAACTAATGTCTTTAGTATTTCTTTCACACTGTTTAAAAAACTGAAATATGGGATGTTTGGTGCATTCAGGCACACACAAAGGGGAGTAGCCTCACAATCTCTCATTTAATGGACCTATTTTTGCAGAAAAAGGCACATCCTGCTGAGTACAATGGGAAAGAAATTGGAATATTTTCTACAGCATGATAATGTGGACTGTAATTAACCGTTAACTCACCTTTACACTTCACAAAGATGAAAATGGCTCATCCAAATCAAGCTATAATCACATCGGCTATTCACAGTGAAGGAAAGCAATTTCCACATTATTAGTTTCCACTAAACATAGAGTAGTTGTGGAAACTACGAATCAAAGAATCACTCTGGAATGAAAGACTATAATTTTCCTCTAAATAGTGTGTTCTTCAGGCTTTTTAAGCCATTTAACCTAAAGTCATATTCTCTCCCAAGTGTTGTTTTCATGAATAGTATATTTGTTTGCTTCAATTAAATTTCAATGGTGTTCATGATGGTATTATTGTAACATTTCCCATGCTTTTTTTGACCTGCTTCTTTTCTTCAAACTCTTCAGATTAATAATGATTGTACGATGTTATTTTTTGGATTTCCCCATCATATGTAGACTATTATAATATGTATTTTCTTAGCCCCAAATTCCGTTATCGCACATTATATGCCATTTGGAAGTGAGAAATGCAAAGTTGAAAACAATAATTTCCACCATGTCCCAATCAAACAAATGGAATATGCAATATCAAACAGGGAACTTGAGCATTGTAATCAAATAACCAAAAACACAAAATACAGTATGTAAATATTTTTGCAGCTTGTTAGAAATAATTGGAGCACTAACCTCAGCATGTTGGTAGTAATAAAATCTATAAATACTTTTGTGGTAGTAAAGGTCCTCTGAAATTGAAAGTACTATTGATGCTAAAATGTGCAGAATCATTGCTACACATTTGACATTGGGGAACTCTGTGTGGCCCAACTCTATCAGAAGACACAAAATATAATATTCTTGGTCCACTGTTTTAATATGAAATGGTGTTTAGCAAGCCACAGCATGGAAATGTGTTGCAAATAAAAGCTTTGCATTAATTGGAAAAAGTGTTTTTCCAGGGAAAATATTTTCATTGAATGTCAAATATGAACCTTTTGAATATTTTGCTTTAAATGTTTCCCATTCAAAAATGTTTTCATTAATTTGGGATAATTTTCTTATAATGACCCCTATAATGTAAGATGTCAAAAAAAAAAATAAATTGTGCTTTTCCAGGTTTTCCGAACATATTTTTATTCAGATTGGGATACTTCTATTAGCTGGACACAGGAAAATCAGCTTTGTGCAAGCATTCTCTTCTTGTAACATCAGTTTAGACTTAAACAACCAGAATTAAAATGGCTTAAGAATCTTTTTCTACAAACAACCGATGCTGTACTTCACATGCTGTTTCTAAACTGATTTTTTCAATTTAATAATTAATTTCTTGTGAACATGTCTAATATTTTGTAGGAAAAAGAAAACAGTTATTTTTCCTGAAGACAAAAATGAAACAACAAAAAAACGTTTTTGGTGCCGTTAGGGCAGCACAGTTCAAATTGAGTTCATTTCATAAATCTTTGCATCCATCTAAAAAAAAAATAAAAAATAAAAAACATTAATTTTTCCAAACCTGGTCAGTGGAAGTTTTCATAACAAGTACACTGTTCTGTTTCATTGCAGGAAACAGAACAGATGACAGGCTATTTCAATGAATTATGTGAGATATTACATTAAACTAAAACAGTTTCAGTTGAAATTTTTTTTCTCCCAAGTTACAGCTCTTGTACTTCACATGCACAGACTTGGGTTCAAATCTAACATTCTATGCTTCATTTGAACCTGACAGATCATTACCTTATATTAGGCCTCAATTTCCTTTTAGGCTCATTAGCTAAACAGTTAATTAGCTGGTTTTGTCAACACTGCAGTCTGTGCTGTCAGTTAACACTGCACACAAAACTGACTACACCCCCGCCCAAAACAAGGTGATTCCCCCATATCGCTGAGTAAATAAATGTTTGTGGTGACAGTGCATATCATTACAGTCTGACCAACAATGTTTGAATAATTTATGAAGGTGCACAGTTTCATTAAATGCATTTGAAATGTAAGGATTAGTGTAAAGGATTACTTCAATACTTTGAACTAATTTCAGATTCAGAATAAGATTTATTGGCCAAGTTTGTGTGCACAAACAGGAAATTTGGCTGGTTTTGCATGCTCGCAGTGTTATATTAACTGTAAATATATGTACTATGGAGAATATAAAATATTAAAAAGAACACGAAGAGCATGTGTGTGTAAAAACAATAAATTTTACTTTAAAGTTAGAATACTTCTTATTTTACTTTATCTTTGTAAAATCAAAGGAGAGAGCAGAAGACATCAGAAAGAGAATTTCAGACCGTCACAAGTTTAGTGACTCATGGAAATGATTCAAAGTTCTGGAGTGACCATCACAAACTCCTCATCACAGGCCCATACACAATTTGTGAAATGATCCAAGCAGGCGTGTGCAAGCAAATAAGTTCACAAACCAGACTTATTTTAAATCAGTCCCTTTAGGATGAAAGGCACAGACGTCCAGTAAATTTTGGAAGTTTGCTGAAGTCAAACTGTTTAATATGGAATTGTTCCATTTACTACTGTAATGTATGCTTTAAATCTTCCAATTTTTAAAAAATGTAAAAGACAAACAAAAAAAAAAAAAAAAAAAAAAAAAACAACTTTTGTCCATGTTACTTCAAACTCAGGAATTTAGAAAATTAAAATAATTTTAGCAATATCTACAGGCCTTTCTGGCCTCTAAAGCTATTTAGTAGAGTACCAGAATAAAGAGGACTGAACAAAAATGCAAAACACACATTTAAGATTTAAATTTTGAAAAATAAATAAATAAATAATAATAATTTAAAAAAAAAAACAGAATCAGTTTCCTTCCACTTCAAAATTATGCATTGCTTTGTGTGGGTCTATTAAATGAAATCTCCCAGAACAAGGTAGTGGTTGTAATTGTAACAAGACAAAGTATAGGTAAAAGTTTGAGGAGCTGAATACGTTAGCAAGATACTGTTTGATGTGAATGGCATCAAACATAGGTGACTTCCAAATAAAAGGTTATATAAAGTTTCCAAGTTGTGTATGTGCTTTTAATGATTTCTACTCTTACCTTTTATTGAAATAACAATTAAAATATTCCTTTCAGTCATGCTGTGAATTACTGCATCGGCTGTAAACACTAGCTGCTAATTGCTGCTTTGTCTGCAGCAGACCACACCTGCAGACTCTCTGAGGGGAACTTTTGGTTCATGTTCTGTGCTTGCTGAGATTCTGTGGGGGCTCTTGTTGAGATCAGGAATTAAACGAAACCCCCAGCATACACTGCACTGCTGGAAGTAAATTAAATACAAGGTGCTTACAATAATGAATTGCACAAGTCTCAGCTTGGAATCTCAAAGGCATGGTAAAGTACGAGTTAATGCAATATTGTTGGCATGAAAAATCATGGTTTATGTATGCCAAACCATTTTCCCCTTCTTTTGATCTGTTCATTAGCAATATTAAATATATTATGCTTTTCTGATGTTCTTACACAAGTCACAAAGGTTAAACTCCGCTTGGTTTGGAAATAAAAATATTTGTACAAAGATGCACTCATTATTTGCATCTCAATAAGCATTTCTCTGGATGACAACTTAGCGAGCTGTAAAAAACTCAGTATTTCAAGTAAGTGAGACGACGCTCACACTATTTAAAATGTGGCTAAGCTGACAGAGCAGCTGGGGGTTTACAGCAATATACTGTAGTTAATAATATTGTCTACATATGTGTGTGTTGCCTACCGGATTGTCGGAAACCCAACTGGTACCAAACAACAGAGGTGGTGGCATCAAGCTGTGAGGTTGCCTTTCTTCAGTAGGAACTGGAAGACATCTTCGCTCTGGTATTATAAGACATGAATAAATAAAAATACATTAAAATGTGCGACTCCAGCATTTGCTTTTACTTTAGACTCCAATATACTTGAAGCTTTCCATAATGGTAGGCAAATATCCTGATAAATTTGCAAAATACCAGATGATTCATCAAGTAAGACAAGATGCACAGCAATCTGCTGAGGAGCCAGGAACCTGACTGAGCTGACCAAGACAGGAATAAGATGTGGGCCTTTATGGAAATGGAGTCAGGGCAGCAGAGCCATTCTGCATGAATTATGTTGATTACTGTTTTTTTTCCTGCTAGTGTTCTTTCCTAACATAACCTGATAGATTACTTACAGTTTTGTTAAAATATGCAGCTTTCTTTTTGTTTAATGGTATAGTGTTATGAGGGCTGCAACCAAGCATTAGCCAGTGTAGCTTTTGGCCATCATGGAGATTGAATACAGCTAGCAGCAGGCATTGCTGATAATAGAGTCACACTGATGTCTTTGGGAAGTTCTACATCTGAAGGGAGGCTCTACTTCACTCATGCTCTGGAGAAGAAAAAAAAAAAATCTCTAGCATATTTTTGACATTTACGAAATGACTATAAACTACTTGTTACTACATAACTTTGACATTTACGTAATAATATTAAAAACCAGAAAATAGAGGTTCTACCATGCTCTTTTAATATCAGTCCAGTCACAGGCTACTTGATTAGGTGTACATTGTTGGTATTGGGTTGGACCACATCTTATTTTCAGAGCAAACTACATTCATTTTTGCATAGTTTCATCAGTCTTCAGATTTAGTTCAGCCTGAAATGATATGAATGATGCAACTCTGCTATTCCACCACATCCTAATAGGTGCTTTGTTGGACTAATATATGGTGACATAGAGCCCGTTGAATACACTGAAATTATTGCTGTGTTCAAACAACTGGCGTTAGATTATTTAAGCTTTGTGTTGGAGCAATATCCTAGTTACTGAAGCCAATCGGAGTATGAGTACACTCATGTTATAAAACGGATAGATGTAGTCAGCAACAATATGCAATTCTGAGTCCAAGTAGCCTTAAGTGTGCCAGGACAATATCTACCACACCATTTCATCCCTACCACCAGCCTGAACGGTGGAAAAAATCCCAGATGGATTCATGCTCTCATGAAATTCTGACTTGATATGTGAATGCTGCAGCTGAAATTGAGACTCTTCAGACCATGTAACATTTTTTCCAGTCTGCTATGTTTCAATTTTTGTTAGGCTGTGTGAATTATAGCCTCAGTGTCCTGTTGTTATCTGACAGGAGTTGCACCTGCTTTCAAAGACAGAATGTCATATACCTGGACTAATAAGTAGCTTTAACTACTGCTTCCTTTCTATCATATCAAACCAGTCTTACCAGCATACTCTGACCTCCAATATAAACAAGATATTTTTGTTCCAACTTTGGCTAACTGATTTTTTTTTTTTCTTTTACAGTCCATCCTCTGTAAATCAGAGATGGTTGTGTGTGAAAATCCCAGCAGATTAACAGTTCCTGAAATACTCAGACGTGCCTGAGTATGCCATGTTCAAATTGCCTTAAATTTCCTTTCTTTGTCACTGAAATGCTCAGGTTGAACTTTACCAAGTTGTCTTCAAAACTTTGAAATAACTAAATGCACTGTGCCGTTGCAAGGTGGTTGGTTGATTAGCTACTTCTGTTAACAAGCAGTAAGTCATGTAAGTCATAAGTCAGTAAGTATATGTGCCCTCTACTCTGTAAACCTCCTCATTGCAGCTCTAAAGTATAATTTATTTCTAATCAATTTTTGGAGGTGAGTGTGTTTGATTTTCTTTCATCTGTCTCTGGGGCTGGACTAGAACGACTTGAATTCTAAGTCCTTTAATCTGAGCCATGTATAGCTGTGCCAACATACCTGCTTGCCAGGTTTTTATAGATAAACCATATTTCTACTAATATCCTCTTTTTTGACATGTTGGGAAATAAATTTTCCCTTGTATTGATGGATATTGTCTTTCACAAAATATGCTTTCCTTTATCAGGAAATGGTTATGTAACAAGAAGATGAGCATAAACAGTGATCATAAAAGTATCAACTCTCTTTAGCAAACATTTGCACTGTCTGGATAGTGCAAATCCATATTTCATATATGGATATTTTCACATTGTGTGGAACCCACTTGAGCTGACTAAATACAACCCAGATTTATTTATCCATTCCATACCTACATGGACTCCATAATTAAATGTTAGCTAAATATCAGAACAAATTGATGAATTTGTTCTACCAAATCTGCGAAACTGTAACTTTAATAAACATCGATAAGGTGTATTAAATCAATCTACATAGTGCCAGTCCATAACAAAAAACCCAGATCTGATTTAAATGCACACAAAAATAATCCAATTGAATTTCAGATTAAAATTCAATTAATTAAATTTAACTGAATTGTTGCGGTTTGATCCTAGTTACATTGCAACACAGTAAAATTCACTCATTCCAAGAACTTTTCTTGCTAAAGAAGGGTGTCTATTTGTTTTGATTCCTTAGTTTTCTCTTCCTGAACAAGCATGTAGTGACATCTCCAAGAGTTTACAATCCGATAACAGAAAAACAAAAACACCTCCAGCACAATCATGTGCTCAACCACCTACTGATCAATACAAATACCTACTAGCTGAATCAACTGGGCAAGGATCACATTAAGTGGAAAAGGGACCAAAATGTCCATGGTAACTCTGGAGAAGCTACAGAAAACCAAAGCTCAGGAGGGGAAAATCTGTTGACAGGACAAGCATAAGTCAACAACTGCACAGTTTTTCCCTTCAAGTAAGAGGGGCAACAGAGGGAACTGCTGGGTTCAGTTCCCTTTGAATTAAAGCTTACATGAACCATATTTCTATTTTCATTTCAGCTCCATTCAGCAGTTGGAATGTGCACAAAGCAAACTGACACAATTTTGGTTTTGTTTGTCTACTTGTGTGCTCACATAACTCAGTTATAATACTGTTTGCCAAGAGCGTGAATAAGAATTACTGTAATCCATTGGCGTCTAACCTCATTAGTTTAAAAGGTACCGCCTTAGTACATATGGTTTATACACAAGTTCACTAACTCAATTTGGCTGAAACTAACCTGTCAATAAAACACTCCCTTGAAAACCAATGCAGAGAGTTCCAGCCCGTTTCTCATCTTATGAACTGTATTGGTTTTACTTAAAAATAGAAAGGAATGGGAGTAGGTGCCGACAGGATGCCAACAGCAGGCCAAGCGTGAAAGCAGATTGAATTTCAGAAATCCACAAGTATTTTGAAAGCCCCACAAATTACAGCGTAATTCTGTGAAAGTAGATTCTAACTTTGATCTAATCTTGAAAATTTTCTTTATTCCTTTTTGTTCTCGCTTGTGCTGCCCATCCAGTATGGATGTTTGTCATTGTTTTTCTTCTCCTCTGATCTATTCCTGAAATAACTGCACTCCCCTGTGGGCCTTGGTAGGGGGTCCCGTCAAATCTGAAACTGTGTGTCTGTCCTTTTCTCATTCTTTCCATTTTTGTCCCCTTTTCTATTCTCTTCACCATTTGCTCAACTCCCTCTCCCCCATTTTTTGCCCCTAAGGACATTATTTGCTGTAAATATGTGTCTGTCAGCTTTTCACCACCCAGTTTTCACCAGCTCTCTTATCTTATCACTGCCCCCTTCAGCTGCTGACAGGAGCTTCTGTTTGTAAGGCTCTCAAATCCATTCCAAAGCAAAGCAATGTTTTCTGTCATGAAGAGATGTCAACCCATAGCTTTAAACATTTTACATTTTGTGTTTCTGTCCAAAGCAAGTAGCTACTGCACTGGTCCTATTGCTTTTTAAGGGGTGTGGAAATCTAAAGCCTGTACGGATTCTGTTGGGAATGTATCCTGGTCACATCAGATGTTAGAGTTTCCAAACATGTTTATTAAAATGTAAAGAAGTAATCTGTATTATATGGTTTTCTGTTAAGAACAACAATGATCTTCAGGATCAGGATGCTAAGGGGTCTTTTCTTGAAACATTCAATAAATAGTTTCTTCTATCCGTGTTCCTTCTGACGACATGCCTTCTAAGTGTGCAATGTTTCATATTTTGTTTCCACAAATATTAGACAACACATACAGCTACAGTTTTCAATAAACTTGTATCACAGTTTCACAATTCAGCTGCAAAGCTTTTGAAAAATCAGTAGCAGTACAGCAGAAATGGGTATTGGGAATTTAGCTTTGTCTGGTTCTGATCATTTGTAACAAAATGGATCAGAAAGTTGATATTTGGGATGAGATCAGAAAACCTGTAATTTTTATCACTATATTTTGCTAATGGCGTGCTGGATAATTACCAAAGAGTAAAATGATGGAGGGAAAAGTATCTGAAAGGTGTGAAGAGAAATATTTGAGAAAACTGTGGAAAAGACAACTTAAGATGCAATTTCAGCTCTCCTTTAAGGATTGTAGTTCAACATGGGACGCTGACAATGTTAATTATCCAGGTGACAAAGTTAGGACTGACATTTTCCAGAACAACTTGCTACTCTAAGGGGTCTTTTCTTGAAATGTTCAACGGCAGGTAAAGTCTTTGCACTCGCAGCTGTAAGATGATTATTTCACCCTAACATTTATTTCTGAGTTCTTTAATTGTTGGTCTTTTAACAGTAATAAATTGTACTCCGAGTTGTTTTTAGTTCACCTTTTTCAACTGTTACAAATATAAGATTAGCCGACCAACGTTTGTGAAGCATTCACAAACATTGGTTGTTTAAAACATCATTAATAAATTAAAATTGGCTATGTTCGCATAGTTGTAAGAATGATGGGATAGAATACATTCGTGTGGATAAATTGTCTCCATGCACTGCAGTCTTTGACAGAACAGAATAAAAGAGGAGGGAATCAATGAATAATAATTGAATGAGACATTTATAATCATGCGTCTCCTGATTGGCTCACTGGTGGTGGAAAAGCAAATTGGTCCATGAATTTCTGTGGGTAAACCATACAGGTAATGACCAGCATTTTATACTTACTTCTTAATGAACTGATTATTCATCTTTTTTGTGTAAACTTTCTCTCACTAATTGACAGAATAAGCTCCTGTCCACTGCAGCTCTGAACCAACACTGTTTATCCTCAATATTATTCAACACTTATGTACTGCAGGACCCGATTTTCCCATACAAAAATAAATCCAAGTGACTTTCTAGAACTACATCACCTCCCTTATGGTGAAGATCCTAAAAATGCACAGTGTATTGATCTTTATAGAACATTCCCAGTAAGTTACAAGCAGCGGATAATTAACCTGCTTCTGGACATGAAAATGTTTTCTCGTGTTCTAACAAAAATGGCAAGAATCTTTTTAAGGGGAAATTCATCACTTATAAACTGAATAAAGAGTTACAGGACACCTTACCACTCAAGTCAGGTTTTAATGAAATGCTCCCTAAGCACAATTTGTCATCTAATACTTCTTTCCACCTGTATTCATCTCTTTTCCTTATTAAAAGTTTCCATCGCTCAGCTTTACCAAAGACCTCATTAGCTGCTTATGTCAATGCACTGTTCTGATGATGAATAGCTGCTTTGTCACCAGGTCAATGCTGCAAAGTATTGCACTGCTTACGTCGCCAAGCAAAACTGATGGCCCCCGGGGTGAAAAATAACTCTAGCACACACTTCCCTTCAATAAAAAAAAAAATCGGGATGATGGAGTTAGAAACCTCTTTTTGGAAAATGCCATTTTAGTTTCTGCTTGTGTAAAATTTACATTCTTTGTAAATGAAAACTGAAAATGCAGATAATTGTTGGAAAAATTGAGATCACAAGAATTCACACCCACACACTTTTAACCATTTTTATCATGACAAAACTCAAACAGCCTAAGATATGCCATGTTATCAGCAACAAACTTATAAAAATGTTATCTTTGAAGGTATTTTCGCATTTATTAAATCCCACACACCATGCTAGTGTACGTTTTAACCAGAGTATCAATAGAAAGACAAACTTTTTGTTCATAAGTGAACATGTTTATAATGTTCACTTATGAACATTAAGTGAGATGACTTTATGTTCAAAGGAGACTTCTATATCTAAAGGCTGGCGCAGGACGAGGTTGATACTGTTAGCTTTGTTGTGCTAACAGTAAAGCTAACTAATAAAAATGGAGTTGGAAAGAAAATTAAGTATACATTTTTTATGTCATGTATAATGCATATTATTTAGCAACAATTGATAAGCTAAGAAGTTTTTGGTTAATTTGTTGTTGTTTATGGGTCCTGTTAGTATGCATGATGTCCTGATTATCTAACCAATGGCCAAACAATAACAGAAAAGCTATGTAAAGCATTTTGTAATAATTTTATGAGGTCCTTTGCCAGTCTTAAACAACCTCTCCCCTTATTAATTTTGTAGAAAATATCCCATTATTGCAGAGTGGCTAATCAGGGTAGTTTTATGAAAAGTCAGGGTCATTGGGGAGATACTAAGAATTACAAAAAATGAGAAACAACCACCCAGCCCCAGGTTACCAAAATAACAGTAGTCATGTTTTTGACACGGCGTGTACATTTGCACTGAAGGACTATACAAACTGCTTGAAACAAAATCCCTTCCCAGATGGGCTACACACTAGCAATACAATACTGATTCAGTTTGTACCTTTTTCATGTAGGCTATGTTTTTACCTGGCTGCTTGATCCCTCATTTTTATTATGTTATCTGGCAGCACAAGCCTGACTTTTTGCAGAATCACAGTAGGTCTCTGTAATGCCAACTGTGCAGGCAGTTTTCTATAAAGCCATCTGACAAGCACTGTTGAATTATCAATCGAATCTCAGCAGTAAATCAGTTTGCTCGAGAGCAAAGCTGTAAATGATAGCTTTTTTGTCACAGTCATTGCTACTATTAATCAAAAAAATATATGAGTATGTTAACATCCACTGTGATGTTTCTTTCCATTTCTGAGTGTGTGTATTTGTGGAAAAATTCCTAAGAAACCCAAACACTGCAGTTCTCCAGAATAATATGACACACTAAATGCATGGATCTTTAAACAAAACATGTTTTTCATAGCAAAAAAAAGAAAGAAAACAAAGATGATTGTTGTTTACTGTGACTTTTCTGCCAATCTCCTCTGTTTGCCGGTACCGTTTTGTCTGCCAAGACATTATTTTACTTCGGTGACATAAATGATTAAGTGTCATGCATAACACAGCAAAGAGAAATTCATAATTTTATATTGAAAATAATGTATGTACTGGGCTAGCCTACTTGCTCTTAACGCAAAAATACTTTATGAATTTGCTATGAATGGTTGGCTTGCTTTCCCAATAGAAAGGACTGGAGATGAAGTCCCCTGCTCGAAAATTCAACTTTACTCCAAAGAACTCGCAATGCTGCAAGAGTATTAATATACAGTATTTTTCTATTGCAGTGATTTGATTTAGGATGAGCAAACATGATGAAATACAGGCACATTCAGCCACTTGTAATTTTAATGTTTATTGTATGAAAAGGAAATATTAAATTAATTTCTTACCCACAAAACAACAAAAATACACCCTCAAGATTTATCCAGGTTAATTATTAAAAATGTCACGGCCCTAATTTAATCAGTATTTTCTTGCCAAAAACATTTTTTATGTCCTTTGCAGATGGTACCAGGTTCACCAACTGATAAGTAAATGCAGATAAAGATTATTTTTCTTTAGGAAAATAACTCCTAGGCTACCTTAATTATCTTCAGTAATGGAGAAAGAGTGGCCTGTGAAAATGCTGCCTCTGCATTTTCCTGTTCTGTGTCTGGATTCCATTTGAAAGCTGTTTATATGACTAGCTGAAATAATCTATTAATTTGATTTTCATTTTTCTATCTGCCTCATTCTCTGTGCTCTTTAGGATCATATTCATGTGGCTGTCTCCTTGCCCAGCTACTTAAACTGTCCATCAAAGAATGTTTATGCTTTGCTCTGCAGTTTGACTTTTTTTTATATGCACTGACTTCATAGCACATATAAGAAACAGTTGATGTGCTTATGGACCATCCATCCATCATAAGTCTATTACATATTCAAGGCTCCAGCTTGATCTGTAAAGCCTCTCTTTCATTTTCCTCCTCTGCTCTTTTCTCCCCACCCCATCTGTCTCTTGATCCTTTACTGTCTCCAGCAATACATTCACACATCCCTGTACCTTGTCTGTCATCTTTATAATATTCAGGTCCTTTTTAACCTTGCTCTTATACAGTGACGTTGATAAATAAAAATACAATTTATCACCCCAAAATACTATTTATCACCCCAAGTCTTGTAAAGTGTCTTATTAATGTGAAAGCTTTACATTTGATCTCACAAGTACCTGCAAGCTATAGAACACCTGCCTCTTATAAAGCAAATTATGAGACACGGGAATGTTGAGCAATTTTCATTTTGTGTGGTTGTGTTCTACAAAAGTGTGATGCCAATTTACTGAGAACTTTGAAGAAAACATCAAACTAAAAAGCAGAAAGAAAAAAAAAAAAATCAACCCAAGTACCTACTGAACTCACAGGATTCCCTTTTTAGCATACCCGTCTGCTTACTCAATGTGTAGATGTCTTAGTGTATTGCCGCATGCTCGTTGATGAACAGCTAAAAAGGTCCTTCCCTGTCACCAGCGGCCATAGATTTCGCAGTAATTGCAGTTTATTCAGCACTTTATCAACAAAGAACCAAATGTCACTTTCCCAGATTCTGTAATGTATTTTCCACCCATTTCATGGGGGTGGAGAGGCTGAACAGGAGTTTATTCAATAAATAAGTGCCTCTGATGGCTACCATATAAATATTTTTTTTTTATTTGTGACTCAATACATCTTGAGTGTCAAGTCACTTGAAGATTTATGAGAAAGCTTTTTACAGCGGCAACAGAATTTGAATTTAGATTTAATACATTAGACACAGTTTGCCTACTTTACGAAGATGTTTTGAAATAAACAAGTGGGGAACATAGCAGTGTTAAAAAGAGCTGCATTTCACCATAAGTTCATGCTTGTTGCCCCTTTCAAGCCGACTTTGGTCTCCAGGCCCAAAGACTTTCAACTTTTCATTGCACTCTGGACACATGCATGCAGAATCCTAGATTTTTTATTTATTTATTTTTTCTTCTTCTTTTAGCGAGTCTGAAAAAGACAGAGACCAATTTTAAGGCGCAAGATTTGGCTACATGATGTGTAGTCAAATTATTTTAAAGTTGATTTTAACATAAATATATACACAATACTTTAACAGAAAATGAAGATAACAGTTAATTGATTGCACTTTAAAATTACATTATGTCCCTGGAAAATTCATAATACCCCACCTTCAAAAAGTATATTGATTTACGTTTGAAGTTAATAAAGCCTGAGGTAATTTGTCAACAACAATTTTGACATCATTAACCATTTGTTCTAATGTGAATGCTAAATGTTTCAGCAATTTCGATTTTTTTTGTTTTATATTATTTTATAGTCACAAGGTGACCAATTACATTTGACATAGTGTATAATATCTGATTGGATTGTTGGACTCAGGCCATTTCATCTTCTCATCACCATGGTCTTTATCCTCATCCCTCTTTTGTGGTCTCTCAGTTATCTTCACTGCATAATTAAAACTCACAAAGCATCCGCTCAGAATTACTCACAGGTTTTAATAAATTCCTACGGCCACAGTGATGCATATTTATTTGCACGTGTGTTTTTGGCCTTATATTTAAGGACCATTTCCCTAACAAATACTACATTGTGGGGACTGACTGCTCCTAATGGGGCCCGAAGCCCAAGCCCCATAAGAAGAAGTGTTTTTTTTTTTTTTTTTAGGTTAGGGGTCAGGTTTAGAATCAAGATGTGAACTGAGTTTAGGTTGAAAAATGAATGAAAATGGAATGAAACTCTATGCGAAGTCCTGGTGAATGAAACATATACTGTGTGTGTGAGTGAGCAAGCAGAGAGGGTGTATGTAAAGTTATGCTGATCAGGAGAGTGAATGAGTAACATTAGCTCATTGAGCTTTCTCATTAGCAGTATCCATTTGGCGAACAACAAGGAGGTCCGTGACAAAGTTCAGTCAAACCTAACGGATAATTAAGGTTCAATTGAGGGAGCACAAATAGTATGAAAGAGCATCCTTTTGATCCTCTTTTCCTACAAGGCAATTAAGCTCTTTCCAGAGAAATAATTTATTTCCATTAAATTGTGTTCTTTTGCCTGCACAAAGCATGTGTCAGTGCACTTTAAAAATCGATCAATTATTATTATTATTTCTTTCTAAATTATATGACCTCACACAGCAAATCATCATTACGAGGGGCTTGCAGTTATCCCATCAGTTCAATGAAAGTACATTAAGATATGCTGAGTATTAAGCTTCGTAAGCAAAATTAAAATTAGTAATGAGTAGACTAAACTTGAAGCAATTTCAATGTATGACTTGGGGTGTATTCAGACCGGATAGTCCGGTAGACTCGGTTCGATTGGGGACTTAAAGTGCAACATTTGTTACATTTATGCACTGTGTCAAACGACTAAAACTAACTGAAAAACTTGTTCCCCCCGTCGCCTGTGGGGGCGCTGCACCAAGAACTACTGAAGGAATAGACAAAACCTCTGAAGAAGACCAGCGCAAATTCTTTCTTCACAAGAAGTAAACAAAAACGTGTCAGATTTTAGCAGTTGTAGGATTTCTTCATTCGTATACATTACTGGTTTGGACATCGCCTGTTAGCCGCTAATGCTAGCGACACTCCTGCAGGCGCCATTACTACACGGCGCAGGAATCACAAAAATGATCACAGCGCCTTTATTTCTTACCCGATTTCTATAAACATGGCTTAAATTAAAGCTGAGGAAATTGCTGATGTTTGTCAGTATTCTCCCTTGATATAAATCTGTAAACAGTTTGGTTTCAATCAAGATGCAAGAGAGGATTAAGCAAGTTCCTCCATCCTATTTGATAATTATGTTCAAAGAAATCAGGCAATTAGTTTAGTTTTTGTCATTTATTAAAGGTTTAAAATTTAGAGCAGCTGCAGAGCGGCACAGCAATGCGACAATAAGCTGATAAAAAAAGTTGTAAATAAACTTCAAACCATTTCTTTTCCTTGTTTAGTGTCAGCACCCAAACCCATTGACATGACAACATCTTCGTTAACTCGCAGAGCAGAGAGTATTATATTGACCAGAATGTCCTGCACTGTAGCTAACTTCCTGCTTTTCTAGTCAGGTTGCATCCAGACAGGTTTTCTACCGTTTTAGAGTTCACTTCAACCGGACCGAGACTTAGGTTTTTAGGCGGATCAGAGTTTGGTTTTTTTAGTCCGTTTTGGAATTCAAATTTGCATTCAGACCTCCCCAAAACTTTGGACTTTCTAGACAAATGGATTAGAGTCTGATTCAGGACTCTAATCCTGAGTTGGTCTGAATACACCCTTACTAACCTACAGAGGAATTGGAAAAAATATATATTAGTTTTTATTAAAGCCCATGATACCAACTTTGAAACATTTATTTCATGTATGATGGATGATTTCCTCACCTATATGATATCAGGTTCAAGAACATCGTGTATATCAGGGCCTCCAGGGCCAGTGTGTCCTGCAACTTTTAGATGCGTCTCTGGTTCAACACACCTCAATTAAATGATGAATTACCTCCTCAGTGTGCAGCCATGATCTCACAGTCCTGTTAATGACCTCATTATTTGACTAGCTGTGTTGAAGCAGAGAAACTTCTACAGCCTGCAGGTTACTGGCCATTAAGGCCTGGATGTGAGGATCACTGCTCCTTGTTTCCGCAAGATTTTTGCAATTCTTAAAGATTTTTTTTTACCTTTTAGGTATAAATGAAAGAAAGTACTCCATTTAACGAAAGTCTAAATAGAATGACAAAGTATCTCTTACCAGCAACTGTCTACATTGAAAATACACAAGGATGACCGGAAATTTAACATATATTGTTTCATTGTTTTTTTAAAATTTTGACATAAAAAAAGTAAGACAATTTTGTCAAATTGTAAAATTGGCTCGTTATATTCAATTTGTCACCTTTTTTGTTGGATTTCTACAAAGTTTGGAGCCTAAATAAACAATATCTTGTAAAAATATTCAAGATATTTTCTATACATCGATTGGCAAGGAGTCGATCACAGACATTCAAAAGGCCCATAGTAACTCTGAAGGAGCTGCAGAGTCCCCTGCTCAAGTGGAAGAAGCTGTTGAGAACTATTAGATCTTACCATCAGCCACATGGGCACCAGAATGATGAACGTGTGGAAAAGTTGTTCTGGGTAGACAATATCTAAACTGAACTTTTTGTCATACATACAAAATGTGTTTAGAAAAACTAGCACTGCAAATTCCAATGACGAAAACCCATTTCCTCTGTAAAACATATTAGTGGTATTATATGGAAAGCTGGTATTGAGACACTCCATAATAAAAGCAGCTTTGATTGCAGTGAAAAGTGGTCTTGCAAAGTATTGATTGTCAAATAAGTTTCTATTTATCAAAACATTTTTAGAACCATGTACTTTCTTTCTTACACTTCACAATTATACATCTCTCTATTGGTCTATCACAACATATATAGACATTTCTGTTTGTAAAACTTGCAATGTCAACGTGACTCTGTCATTATGCCTGGTGCTCCTGCATTTGGCCCGTGATTAGAAGAACATTGACAGTTTTCTGTTAAACTGAATAAGGTAGAGCACCCAGGTGTGTCATCACTGCGTTGAATGCTTGCCAACACAGAATCCCTGCTTAACCTGTAATGGCTGCACTGTATTTGCATCTCATCCTGATGCAACAGTCACTTCCATCGCTTTTGTCCCCTGCCTGCCCCCTCTGTGCTGTCTGACTTGGAGAATCCCTGCCATCTGGAGGAGATGGATCTTTTCATCATCTTCCCACCAGGTGGAGAAAATCCAACTGCACCCTGTCCCATCTGCACGTCAATGCCTTACTGAGGGAGGAATCGAATATCCACACAACCTGGAACTTTTCCAAGATAGAGATATGACTAACAACCTGGGGGGCTGATCTGTATTCAGCTTAGGAGGATAACACTCTTTGAAACTACCTGTATGATGAAAATCTTTTACAAAACCCATTCAACTGTAGTTCATCATTTAACTTATTTCCAATATCATCTTTCAGACTTTGGATTACAGGTAAGAGAAAAGAATCAAATCAGCAGTTTAGTAATCTCAGCAGTATTTCACATCCTTTGCTGTAAATACCGTCCAGTGCTAAAGTTTAAGGAAAGCTGCATTTATCTGTGACAAAGCCAAAGCTAACCTATTTATTAATAGTAAAAACTTTTGCTGCAGAGAAAATTCCAAGCCTCAATGAATACCAATGAGTTGTAACCCCTACCAGGCCAATTTGCTTTGCTCTTCAATATTGTAGGAGTCCAGTGCCACGCCACCAGATGTGTGATAGCTCTTGCTGTTTGAGGGGTTGCAGCAGTGAATTCAAGTGGAATCTTCATTCCACTTGACTGAGTATTTGACTGAATGAAAACAGTATTGTTGTAAATTTTCTACACCCTGATCATTTTATTGCTACAAATTTAGTTTTATTTTTTTTGCTTACTGCTAAGTAAATGTATTGTTCTCCTTAGGTAATGATATTTTTTGCAAACAATTAGCAACTGCTACTTTGTACATCTAGCCATGAGATATTGTAGGTACGAGTTCTCTAACCATTCAATAGTTTCTGGAATTATGTGTTCATTTACTTAGCTCGCTTTATTCAAAAGATATCACTGGAAGGTGGCAACCTTGCAGCTACATGGAAGTACTTTGGGTCTTGAGGAAAGAAAAATGAACCAAAACAAAATGCTGTTGACATTCACAAGCAGAAGATAAAAGCTTCTCTGGGAATATGTGGGAAATGATTTTTTTGAAGAGCCTTCTGCTGGAGCCAAATGTTTCATATTACGGTTCATCACTTCAAAACATCTGTCAGCACTTGCTGAATCCCAGTTTTTATATTTTTGTGCATAGCTGAAGTGCATGCACTTCTGTGTTTCCATAGGAATGGGAACATAGACGTAGATGTCTTCATGTCATAGACGTGTACCTCTGTTCTGGACAGCAAATGAGTGTACCTAGGTCTTTCCAAGTATCTTCTAACTCTTGACTAATGGCAGATCAACACAATTTCAAGATTTTCATTTGCATTCATTCACGGAGAGAATGCAATGTGCTCGTAATCTGCCATTTTATTTAACACACTGCCTCATCTATAACTTAACATTGCGTTTTAACTTTATGCATTTAAAAAAAAGAAAAAAAAAAAAACCTGCTAGACCTTCCGAAAAACATCTGCCTGCTCTGAAATTTACTGCTTGTAGAGACAGGGATGTTGTGTAGACCACTGAAAGACTATTGAAAGAGTCTCAACCAGCTTTAAATCTCCAACTGAGCTCTTAATGACAGCTTAACGCCACAAATAAAACTGATGATCTTGGGGAGCTCGGACAAACGAGGTTAGGCATCTTTCAAACTGATTATTAAAGTTGTTTTATTATGGGTAATTAAATTGACTGACTGGAAACAATGGACAGAAAAGAGAAAGCAATAGTATGGCTAACTCACCTGAATGTTCTTTTTCATGGCAGCAGCTTCTTATCTTGTTGTCCATAGAGCTCCACTAAATGACCCACAGAGCAGTAAGCCTGGCCTAATCCTTTTTAATAAAAGCAATATTTATTTGCACTTGTGACCTAAGTGCGCAACAATGGGTAAAAAAAAAAAAAGGTTCAACATCATTAAAAGGTGAGTATTACTCAAAATAAACTCTTAGTGGTTTGGCTGAAATAGTTTTAATCAAAATATTGTGTCTTTTCTAAGGCATTTATCTCTATTCTTAGTCCTAGTTTCCACATGCCACATTCAAACCCCACAGGTGAGGCTCATAAGCCTGATGAAGACACTGCCTGCACTTTTCCAGATGGTGCATTTGCTGTTTCTGAGCTAAAACCAGTCCAAAAAAGGTAGTTTGACCATTAAGCTGAATAAACATTGGCAAACTCTGCAAAAAAGAAATAAAAAAATAACTGCATTTAGATTTCTCTTGCACACTTTATATTTTATTAATGAAAAAATAAAAAGATCAACAAGACATAACATTTATCTCATGCCTTTATTGCCAGCCAAAAGCATTTAAACCCCTCAAATTCTTCTAATATTTTTTATGTGTTAAAACCACATTAAAATACATTCGAATTTAATGTAACAAACACAGGGAGTGTTTCATTTTAATATAGACAATAAGAATCTGAAAAATGTGTTGTCCGTTTAGATTCAGTGACTCTAAACAGTATAATGGCAGTATATAAACTGCAATAATGGCTCTTGGTCTTTTGAGGTAAGTTTCCACCTACTGCCCAAAGCTGCATCATCTTGGATCTAAACCATTCCTCTGTAGATTTGACTACAATAAAATGCTCTGTGTTAAGCTACATTCATCCGAAACTCCTTGGTGGGTAGGAGAGTATGTTTGTGCGCAGCGTTATTTTCTCTCCACACATAACAATGTACACCTTTATGGAAGAAACGCCAAACCTTTCTTTCATAAAGCTGAATTTAGTACAGTGCATGTCGTTCTTTCAACTAATTCTCCAGCCTCTCGGCAGCTTCTGGAATTGCCTCATAGCTGCTTCTTTGATAAATGTTGCCTTCGCTTGCCAATTAAGGTGGATAATCTTGTATGTTTGCACTTGGGGTTTACTCCTTCCGTTTTAGGATGACTTGAACGGTTCCCTGTCCATTGTTCAGAGCATGTTTATTAATGTTTTCTAGCTATTACCTGAGGTATTCAAAGAACAGTTGCATTTATATTTTGATTAAATTACACATGGGTATATTCTGTTTACAGATAAAGAGGCTGAACTGAAATATGTTTAGGGAAATGAGAGTAAAGCGAGCTTAATCCAAATGCCTATCAGACTTTTCAGTTTTCTATCAATAAAAAAAAAAAAAAAAGAAGCTTAAAAAGCAATTTCTTTCAACTCACTCCTATGCAATTCTTTTTTTTTTGGAAGTTTGGAATTTGTAAAGTTTTAAGTGGTAAGAATACAATATACGCATGAATACTTTAAGTAAAATAAAAAAGACATCTACCTGGAGGGATTTATTTCTATTATTTCTATTTGCAGTTACATTGTGGTTACATGTGCTACACACATAGCGCAGCAATCACCAACAGCTTAACTTAAAATAAATAAATAAAAAACCCTAACCCTATTCCCCAACCCACTCTCTTTATAACGTATAATAACTATAAATGCACTACCTGCTTAACATGACAGGTTTGTCTCCATCAGCAGGAAGATGACAGCATCATTTCTACAAAATGAGCACATGCACGATTTACAGCCACATTAAAACTTGCCCTTGAAGAGAATGGTAGGTAATCTCACCAGATCACCACGTCACACCTAAGTGAGCTCATTCCCCAACAACAACAACATCTGCCAGAATCGTTAAAACATCATAATGCTGAGCATAAGGGGGATGAACACAAACCATCCATGTAAATGCACACAAACAAGACAAAATACATAGGCTGAAATTATACAGCTTTGCAACAGCTTTAAAGCATTATTGCTGATTTACACAATGCTAAACTGAAGCAAACTAAAGCCTATTATGTCATAAAACATAATGAACTTGGAACTTATTTCTAGGGTATGCTGGAAATAAATAGGTCTTAGGAAAGGACTAAGCAACACATTATTTGTTTTAGACAATTCATTTTTACAGGAGGAATGTTAAACAATTTGATTTTAACTTACCTAAGTTCAAGTCTTGGCTGTAGTTTATTTTATAGTAAGTTAGCCAAGACAACAAGCAGATATTTAAAGCTTTATGGTATTATTCTTATTTTATAAAATCAAGTAGTATGGGGATTAGCTTTGGATCCCAAACTTTGATCTACTTAATTGTACTGTAAAGTTTTGATAAATGAGAGACAAACAGACAAGAACCGCAAACATATTCATACACAAAGATAAAAGGCCTTATTATTATGGCAATTTTAATATAAATAAACCTAAAATATTTTCACTGCAACACACATATATAGATGTATAAACATATATATCTAAAATAAGCTCATTCTGCTAATTAGCCTCTTTGTCAGAATTATGTTTATACCACAGAACTTGGCAATGGAGGCTTTTCCAGGATATTTTTGACTTTCCACATGTTACATTTCAGGGTGAAAGCATTTCACCGTAGAAGCCATTACCTTCTTTCACCAAACAGTTGTAGTAAATAGTGGCCATTGAGAAGTCCCTTTATAAGCCATAAATCATCAGTTATTTTCAAAAGGTACATTTAAGCTGACAAATGAGCCTCATCAGAACACATTATCTAATTTATTGATATTAATATGATTGGATATAACTGTGCTGAGACATTTCATACTTGTGTTTTCCCACAACTATAAAATCCCTCAGTTAAGACAGGCACATATGTGTTTTGGTATAACTATTTCAAACTGATTGGCTCTGTAGATCAGAAACTGCATTTTAACCAGCAGAAACCAGGAAGTCTCTCACTTAGACCATTTAATATTAAGGATCCTGCATTCTTGACAACTAATGATGCACACAGGGAAAAATATTCAGATATTTATTCTCCATCTCCACGTCTTTTTCCAAGGAAATTGGAAATTGTGTTTGACGTATTTGTTTTTCCTAAAATCTACAGTCATCCACAGTCATTTTAAGATAAATGTTCCCATATGAATGACATGGTGAAAATATGACTTTGAGAAATGAACCCCCATTTTTGTTTTTCTCATATGACAGGCTATGCAAATATCCCAATTCATTGCTCTTAATTTTTGATGGCATTATCACCTGGTCAGACACAACCTTTAATTTTAACAAACTGTGGGCTCTTAGTCAATCATTAATCCAGATATTTCTGGGGTCATCTGGAGTTTCTAACATAACAAAACAAGCTGGATTGTATTAAATGCAATGGAGAATTCAAAGAACATAATCTTCACAGTGTTGCAACCTGCGGTGGACGTCGAGAGGTGCTTGTTTGCTTACGCAAGTAGGGCAATGGGAGTCTTTCTAGAACCTTTATGCTAGGGAATGTCAGGCCAACAGGTCCATTGACGGTATTGACTGAAAG
Organism: Girardinus metallicus; assembly: GCA_903067095.1. Lineage (NCBI taxonomy): Eukaryota > Metazoa > Chordata > Actinopteri > Cyprinodontiformes > Poeciliidae > Girardinus > Girardinus metallicus. The sequence continues at coordinate 90,359 of CAEGAE010053967.1, forward strand.
GTGGGCTTTCTTTGGTAATGGAACAAGGTGGGATGTCTTCCACAACACTGTAGCCTTCCTTCTGGTCAGGCTAAGGCTAAAGAGGAGCTGCAGAATCCCATGTAGTCAGCACAGACTGATTATTCTATCCTGCTTATCTTTTGCCAGTTTGTAAATTATTATAAGATCTAATTCTTTAACCAAAAACATATGTTGTTTTATATAGTGTTTTATTCAGTAGTCTTGTCTTAACCTCTCCAATGTTTTCCTTTTTTCCAAACTTGTTTTACCCGACTGCTATTTAAGAGGAGCCTATCAAAGAACTCATTTAGTGTGACATACGCTCCTTTTCACTAAAGAGAGTTCAAAATGATAATTCAGGGCATTCAGGATTGGTTGTTTGCTGCACGAAGCCCAATTATCATAAAGCATATAATGCTGAATGTATTCCAGGGAGAGATTTAACAAGCTGATGAGAAGACCCGGACATGACCTGACCTCAATATTACAATCCTTCAGAAAAAGATTAGCTCACTCTGCATGTGCTTGTGTGTGTTTTAATCAGACGCAGTCTTGAAGAGGAGCAACGAGAATTTGCTTGAAGTCACCCAGAAAAAAAGAAGCAAAGAAAAAAAGAACAGCTCAAAAGACCAAGGCCAAATTCTGCTTGAACTCCATCTTTATCAGGCTTCTTTATTCCTTTTCACACAGATATGCTGCCACACCAGAATAAAAAACGATGACCTCGTTCTGAGCTGCTGTTCACCTGTGTTAATTCATTCTGGCCATTAAGGACCTTGTGCTGAATCCGAGTGAAAGTTCAAATATTTTACCACTGTTACATAATGGGAAGAGTGACAACAGTATCACCAAAATCCTCTGTCCATTTCTCTCTTTCACGAACACGTCAATTTGACTGTGGGCATTCCTCCACTACCTGCCAGGGCCAGAACAAATAAGACCCCTGATTCATCCTCCTCACCTTACAAACAGGTTCTATTCTTGAATATGTACTTGTGTCTAAATATGTACTTGTGTCTGATTATGTACTTGTGTCTTTTGTTGCATTGAGTTAATGCTGCATTCTTTCTTCTGGTGCTTTCAGTAGAGGTTTGATCATTTTAAACTTAGGCAGGTTGACAGACGCACCCACATATGAAGACCAGTTTAAACCAATTAACCATCATATTAGGTTCGAATAAACAATTAAAATATATTTAATGTATGTAAATATTGTAGTTGCTCCATAAAGATGATTTTTATTTCAGTCATTTTTTCAAAGAATTAAATTCATATTTCATTGCATATTTTGTGAGAATTATTTTCTACTGTGCTTTTTGCATTTTTTTTTTTTACCAATCCCCTTTTTGTCACTGAAAACAAGCTGACAGATAAGTGTGTTCTTTATTCACCTTAATTCTATAAATGACCTGTTTTGCACAAGTTATGTGTATGATATTTACATCAACAGTAAATTGAAGTCTAAAGTTCCTTAATACTGAAACTATTGCATTTCCAAAGAGCTGACTTAGAAAAATAAAAATTGCACTGACTACCACTGGGATTCCTGCATTATTTATAAATAATAAAAAGTATTTACCCTATTCTAAAAGTCAAGATTGTTTAAAAAATGGTTACCAAATCCTGACAACTAAATGTATTTAATTTAGAGTGTCTTAACAGATTGCTGGCAATTATTTGAGAAAAACTAAAAATCCCAAAATAATAAGAGCCCAAATGTGTGTGATTGGATGATTGGATGAAACTGTCAACATTTCAAGTTTTATCTGACAGCTACAAAATATGTTCATTAAAAAAATCACAAGAAAAGGACATAAAATGCTTAAGGATTGTGACTTAAGTCATCATCTTCTGAAAAGTTTTACTGCAGTTTTACATTAAACTGCAGTTGCTCCTATTATGACATCTTCTTTTTGTTAACCCACCCTCCAGAGTAGGAGCACAAAATATTATCTAATTTTAGAAATCAAAGCATAAGGTTTCTGTAAGACAAATATCAATTTTGACAATTTCAAGCTGGTCTGTTCTTAATGCAACTTGTAGCTTTCAACTTTGTGCATCCTTGAGTCCTGGTTGTAATTGTCCAATTGTTTTTTATTGGATTGGACATTCTGGGTAAAAGGTTGATTAGCCAGACGGGGGTGCTGAAGCTTTTCTCAGAATTTCCAGGGCACACGGTGGGAAAGAGAAAGCTCCAATGGTTAGGTAACCTGTCAGTTTTTAATTGCTTTGTATATTATATCCATGAGTATAAAAACCTACATTTGTAAAAGCGTTTATTAATGTTTCTGTGGCTGCACAATCTAAGTGTTCATAACTTCTTGTTTTGAGAAAACCACAGAATGTCTTGATCACCAAAAACAGATTTTTTGACCTAAGATGCAAATAGTTTTATCTCGAATATCAAACTTATATCTAGAAAGTTAAAAGACTAAAGCATAGTTTGATGTCAACTTTTAAAAATGTGATATGTAGATACTTATTTTTTAAAAACAATTTAGATTTTGTTTTTAAAGGTACTTTTTATTATAGTAAATATCATGTTGCATCCATTGTCTTTAAAAGTTATTGATTGTTGCTGATCTAAGATTTATATCACAAATCAAATTCAACAAAGTCCTTACTAATCCATCGACTTTAGTATGTTTTGTACCTGGATTTCAACTTAATCCATTAATCATTTGTTATGGATTTAGTCTGATTTAATGTCACACATTAACTTAAGTTACATTATGCAAAGGACAGTGGATGGATGGATAGATCATATTTTCAATACTTTTTTTTCCAAGTATGTTTAAACTAAGTCCAGGCTAATATTACTAAAGGTTAAAGCCCCTCAGCCATTGCTTTAGCTTCTTGATCTCAAACTCTGAATAATATTCCTTTTTTTGATTATTATCTCTCTTATGCTCTCTCTCACTGTTGCAAAGACAAACATCTGTCTCTGGCTCTTAGAAATACTTTTTATTGCAAAAAAACAGCATACAAGTCTTTTGGAGCATGTCTGTACCAATTTGTACATCAAAAGACTGACATTTTTTTGCCATTCTTCTTTGCAACATAATGGAAGTTCAGTCAGATTGGATGAAAACATCTGTGAATATCAATTTTCAAGCCTGCTTCAGATTCTCCTTTGGATGAATCACTTGACTTTGTCATTTGTTATGTTTCTGCTGGAAGCTGAACTTGGCTCGTCAATCTTTTGATGTACGAAACTCATAAATATGGAGGACCATTAAGATTCAAAAACAATTGAATCTTTGGCACAACCAAATCCAACTTATTAAAGACAGACCATCCCTCACAGCTTCAAGAGAAACACTGATGTGTAAGTCAGTTGGCCAACTACCTTCTCTGCATGTATGTGTGAGTTGTTTTTGTTAATCCCAAAATGTAATTTTCTGTTGGTAATGCTTCTGTACCACAGAACCTTTTATTTATGATTAACATGCAAAATTAAATATTATTGGTCAAAAAGACGCTGCATTATATCAACAGGAGTGAACTTCTCAAATAATATATAATCACAACTTTTTAAAATACTGAAATGGGTTGTCACAAACAAAGCGTTAAAAACAAAAGCTGGCTTACTCTCAGGACATCATCCTCATAAAATTAAATAATTTGCATCTAGAAAATGTTTAAACCCTTTTAATATGATAATTTACCACAAAATGTGCATCCAGTTTTGTCTACTTAAACTGATGATGCTCAGTCAAAACAGATCCTACCAGAGGCGTTCAGCCATTAAGGGCTGAGTGATTTGTGTGCTGGAAACTAAAATCAATGATTCAAATAAAACTCTCCAATTTACCTCGTTACCCTTCACATTTCACAGACTGAGGCTCGGGCGCTGGCCTGATTGGTTGAGTCGCAATTAATTCTCAACAGTTACCAAGTCCATGCCATCTTCAGGTGCCTGTTGAAAATATCAAAATTAAAATTTTAAATGAGACATTTCACACGTCCTTGCCTTGGTGAATGAAGAGCATTGTTCTAGTGCATGTTGCAGGGGAAGCTATTCTGCACAGTGCAAATTAAATCAGTTCTTTAATAACTCAAGATCCTCTCAATATGCAAATGAGTTGTAAGGATGTCAAACTGAATTTACTTTTGGGTTCATAAACCATATCATGTCATTCCAGCCAGAGTTCAGATTCCACTAAATTGCTAGCTTCAAATAAGCAAGCTGATATATTAAAGTAATATGAAGTCATTTAGACCTTTTAAAAGATACAAAGATCATATTCTCATATATTTTATGTAAATTCTCAGTCGTGCTTGTATTGCTTCACTGAAAGTCTTTCTCACTGATGGTAATTTAATTTCCAATCAAAAAAGTGTGACTTTGACTTTTATACAGCCCAGCTGCTGACAATTAATTTGGCGATGCTTATACTGTAAAGAAAATGAATAATGACATAATAATATTCTACCCTAGTCACTGGGTAGGATATTGCTTGTTTAATTTAAACAAAATATTTCACTTAGCTAAATACCTTTCAAATGACCATTTACCATGTGGACTAATTCCAACTCAATATTCTGAGTTGAAATATTGAGTTTAATTCCAACTCAAAATATTCCAACTCAATATTTTGAGTTGGAATTAGTCATGCATATTAGCCAGATTCAGTAGTCAATAAGTATTTATTTTACAACTGTGTTTGGGCATCATATTGTTATTTGAAAAGTTAATTGGCTTGAAAACAATTATCTAAAATTCACCTGGTTAATGTTGTGTGATTTTGGGTTGAAGAAGGTCAGAGTTACATTGGTGGTTCCCAGCTGCTCAGGGTTCTTGACCCATCATCTCCCCTGACAAGTCACAGAAAATTCTGTCAGTGTTTTCAATTCATTCACATCAAAAATGTGATCATAAGTCAGACATAACACTTTTCAGTCATCATAGTGCAGCACCAGAACAGAGAGACTTAACACTGTAAATGTGAGCACCCGTTCCTTAGAACTCAAATGGGAATTATGTCAGGTCAATACGCTGGCCAGTCAACATAGTAACACCTAAGCTATTGACGTAGCTTTAGGTACCTTTGGTGGTGTGGACAGTCCTGCTGGAAAATAAAACCAGCTTTCCTGTAAAGCTTGTCAACAGAAGAAAGCAGGAAATGCCCCGAAATTTCTTGGTAGATGGTTGAGGACTTCAGAAAACAGACACGACACCCCAATTCATCAATGACTGAAGCAATTATTCCAATTGTTGTATTATGTGCCTCTTCTGTTTTCCTCCAGATTCTGGAACCTTGACTTCAAATGAAATGCAAACTTTACTTTATTCTGAAAGTGGTGAGTGAAGGGGGACCCCAGTGCCCTCAAGAATGGATGCTAGGGTTGATTAAATCCTGGTAATTCTAGCCAAATCTGGCCATATATTCAAAACTCACATTACTCTAAATTGGATTTAGATCCTGAGCCAACTTAATTTTGAATCAATATTATTCCAATTTAAGCTAAGCATTAATAGGCATTTTAAATCAGCCAACTGAATATACATAGATGTGGTTGGTTTTCACTTTTATGTCGTTACCCAAATACTAATGAGATTGATTTTTTTTTTATTGATTTTTTTTTGTTTTTTTTTTTTTCAAATATGCTCCTTTTTGTAGGAGTTGGCTTAATTTGAAACATTAAGGGTTTCGGTTACTCTTATCCTCGTTAAATTTCACCGGTCCTCTCAAATGTCCATATCGCACTGCCAGACTGAATCTAAGATTGTAAAAGAAACAGAATGAGGGATTTTAACTGAGAAGGTCTCTCTGCTGAGCTGGAGAACATTTACCTGGAACGCGAATTTTCTAATAGGCTGCCTGTCGCTGATCCAGACATGACTCAGATTCGAAGTACACCTGTCAAGTTTTAGGGGCCTGTGCAGGGGAATATAGACCGAGTCCAAGTAGGAATGAAAACATTATTGATGGAAGCTAAAACACAGAAGAGATTGCTGCAAGGAGAGAAAACCTGCATATCGATGTGTGGGTGACTGCTCATCACTTTAAACAAATTAAAACTAAAGCTGTGTTGTCACAAGCATTGCAGTTATTTAAGTGCCCCACAGTGCTCTTTTTTCATTTGCTTGTTTACATCTCAGCTTTCAACAACATTTAATTTTAATTGACTTGGACTTTAAAAATAACAATGTATTATGGGTGAGTTTGGTTTTAACCTTCGTGCGATCTTAACATTCTGTTTACTCCCCTTGTCCTACACGTCAAAAATGACCCGCCCTAACAAAAGCCCCAAAATAAAGCAGCTTACTTGAATTTGAAATCCAAAATCTATTTTACATGAAGAAACTATCTGTTTATCAATTCAACTCAATTTAATTCATTTTTATCGTGCATTTTCTTGTTACACAACACAAAAAGACGATCAACAGTATTACACTTTTCTTTTCTTTTTACAACAAACCCACTGTCATAGGTTTTATTTTACATAGTTAGGGTTTATTATTGTAATTATATAAATGTAAAGTAGTTACTTCTGAATTAATTATACTGAAAGGGAAAAAAGTCAACAGGTGATGTCAGGGATCTATAGAATAGAGAAGCCCAAGGTCATCACAATATCACCACCATAATTTTACAATGGACATGAAACACACCTTTTAGAAAGTTCCATTTTTGTCCTGTTTATCCAATGGCCATTTCCTGAAAGCCTTGCAGGTGATGAATGCTTTTTTTTTTTGGCACATGTGACATATGCCTTTGATTGGCACTGGTTTCCCCCATGAATATAATTATAACCCAGTGTCTTCAATATTTTGAATAATGAATCCTGATTTTATCTAAGGTTTGTGAGGTCTGCAGGCTTTAAATGTTTTTCTGGGATCTTTTCTGACCTCCTGGATAAGTTGTCAGGTCACATCTCTAGGAAGGGTTCACACTGGGTCATACTTTCTTCATGCAAGTATAATGCTCCTATAATTTGCTACACTTCCAAAGCCTTAGAAATGACTTTGCAACCCATTTTAAAATTGGTTAAAACTGAAAATTAAACAACAAGAATCTATCAACATACAAACACCTTTATTAGCATTACATCAGTAAGATTCCTCTTAAAGTTATGGGTAGACAGTTAAGTGTTTTACAATATATCTTTGGGGAAGTAGTTATAGTCTTTGAGGCTGGAAGGGTTCCTTGCCAATGGGCTAAACTATACATTATAAACCAGGATTCTGGCATAGCCACTCCCTAACAATATTATTAATCACAGACAGACATTTGGTGAAATTGAAAGACTGAAGTGAAATTTAACTCAGTTTTCCAAAAAAAAAAAAAAATTGTAAACCAAAGTAAATTCATGATTTAATGATTAGTTAGTGTAGATCTAGATACCCCATAGATAAAATCATCCTTGACAAAAAGCATAAACAGTGTTGGGGGGGGGAGGGGAGAGGGCGGATTGTTTTTTGGGTTTTTTTCCCATAAAATTTCCATAATTTTTCTCATTTTTTGGCAACTGTTTTGATTTTTGCTTGTCTGTCTTATTGGTTTTACTTTGACACATATATCTTTTGCTTCTTTTATTTTTCCTAGCTTCTTTTCTTTGTGCACCACCATCCATCCCATCAAGAAGAAGTCAACACATGATTTAATCCTCCAGCTCAACACAACACTCTGTTTAATTTAATTACATCAAAGCCCTGTTATAAAAGTTTTATTGACATTTCCTGTTTTCAGTTTTTATTTGTTTTCCAATTTCAATCTACCAAACATCTAGCTTTTGTCAGATGGTTGGAATGATGTTGTTTAAAAAAAGAAACTCTTAAAAAAACAGAGTAAATTTTACATGTGAAAGAAAAGCTTTTTTTTTTTTTTTTTGGAAGAGCAATTTTCCAATAGCAAATGAGAGCAGCCTCACAACCAGGCTCAGTGAGGAAAAAATCCCATTAATCATTTCATCAAATGTTTGCCCCAAGCTTGAGCTTTATGTCTAGCTGCCTCATAAATAATGTGAATGTAAACAGAAAGAGTTGAAGGTAAGTCTATTAATCAGGGAAAGACAAGCAAACAGGCAATAACTAAAAGCATCACCTGCAGCCTTGTCAAAGCACAATAATGAGTTTTGAGAAAAATAACATTTTCATCAAACCAGAAAAAATAATTTATAATAATACTGTATATCCACATGCTGCCTTTATTTTATTTTTTTTATGCATTTTTTATTCTATTGTTCTATTGTTTTAGATTTTAGATGTGATTTTTTAAAATTGTTTTAGTACAATCTTGATAAACAAAGCCAATTCTGATTCTGATGAAGAATAACATCATTTTTAATTTAGTTTTGTTTCTTTCACTAGTGATACTCAACATGGGAAAAACACTAATGATAATTTGTTTGTACTGCATATGTGAATACATAGACAAATATTGTTTTGAATTTAATTTTTTTTGTAATCAAAAATCAGTAAAACCCCAGAAAACATACAACCTTATTTCACAGTATCTAACTTGTAGAAACTATTCTATCATGCTATGTTGTATTATGGCTAACCATTGGTAACATGCAACCTGAGATACTTGTCTTATGAAGTAAAATTAACTGAAGGTTGGGTAGACGAAGGGAAGTCATTAATTGTTGTTGGGAAAAGTGTGATTTTTAAAATTCAAACTGGACATAAGAGTTCTATTCAAAAACTAATCAGCTGCTCCTGGGGTTCTGAACAACACTAAAGGTGAGACCCTAGACTTCAAATTTGAGGTAATGCTTCTTAAATCATATGAATCCAGGATTTTGGATGATATAAAGACATCATCCAAAATCCTGTTTGGATGATGTCTTTTACTTTAGCTGGCCAGAAACTGATAAGAAGAAGAATAGGACGAGGTTGTAGCAATTTAGCTTGATTCTATTTAGAACAGTAGCATTGTGTTTTGCTTCATTCAGGTCGGGTTACACCTTCCATTTTTCATTCAATGTTATTTTTTGCACACAAGATGGCAGTGTGGTGCCAGAAACAGTAGGTGTGGTCACCTTGTCTTCAGGTAAAGATTGAGGTTTAATTCGTTGATTAGATTAAATATTTTTTGCAATAAGATGGATTTAAAAATATGTACAATTAAAATCTTTGCTTAATGTAAGAAATTAATAACTTTTATTAAGAATATTAAACTTGTTAAATTTGATATATTTGTATATTTAAGGTTATAACTTGAGAAACTGGCTGGCTAACTTGGTAGAGCAGGAGCCTCATGAGGAGAGCCTATAGTGCTTATTTTGGGGTTGAGTCCCAGTCTGGGAGCATTTGCCGCATGTCCTTCTCTTCTCTTTCTTGTCAAACTACTGTTTAAAAAAGGTCATCGGTGCCACAGAAATCTATAAATCATCAACCATCCAAGTAAAAAGGACAGACTGTGGATCCTAGGTTGATTAGTATCAGCGGCGTGTTTCTGTAGAGGCTACAGTTGTTTCCCAGATTTGTTTATAAGGGTTAGTCTCCAGTATTGTGCGTGTCCAAGGTTCAAGGTAGGTTGCATACACACAAATACAGGGAGTGAGTAAAGATTTTAAAACAACAACAATCCAATCAAGAAGGCTATATTGCCACAGTCTGACATTCTGGTGCTGTAAGAGAGTCTTGTTAGTCTTCATATTCTGTAGACTCCTGACTATTAGAAAGATGTGAAATAGTCGCTCATCACAAAAGAAGCATTTTTGGGAGTATTTGATGTTTCAGTTCAATTCAGAAATACTTTGTGAATCCCAGAAGGAAGTTAACTTTTGTTGTCTTGTACTGTGCAATTTTCTACAAAGAGTTGTTGGAGGTGCTGATATATGTGGCCAGTATGGATCTCCTGTAGGGGTTTGTGTCACAATGGAGCTTAAGAAGAAACTGACTGAAGACACTGTTGTTGTATGACAGTCTGTTTAGCCCTGGCTCTGACACTGCCTCCACAACCAATGATGGAAGAAGAGATTTCTCTCTCTATGACAGATTAAAAGATGAGATATGCAACATCTTGCGCCAATACTGAAGGATCAAAGCATCTTCAAAAAGACTGCTCTGTTCCTACTTTTAGATGACTTTACTCTTGCCTACCAGTCAAATAAATTGTCCAGGCGAACATCAATGTATGTATGCTCCTCCCAACACCTCCACTTCTTCTCCCATGTTGCAAATAGTGTTTGACCTAACCCTGTTTATCTTGAAATATACAAACATGCCTTTAGTTTTGTTTACACTCAAGATAAGGAGATTGTTTCCACACCATGACACAAAACGTTCCGCCCTCAGCTCTTTTATGGCTCATCAATTCGCTGCAGTCATGCCCCAATGCCAGATGCTAATTGTAACCTTGACTCCAAAACCTTACCTTCCTTTCCCTTTCCTATACTTTGACCTGAAAAAAAGTCGGGCATGCAGAGGCTTAAGCTGTGGTGAGAGAATGTAGCTGTATAATACTGGTAGAATCAGCAGCCCAAGGAGGGAGGGATACGATACAGGGAAGGAGAAACAAACCCAGAAAACCGTAACTGCCTAGGAGAATGACAGTGCCTCCTTTCTCTGTATTGAATGCTTTTCATTTTTTAGGACTATGAATCAAATTTTTTCTCTGGCCAGAAAATTGGGCAACCCTGTCATAACATGTAACAGTAGGAGTTCTCAGTGGTGTGACTTGAGTTTGCAAGTAAATCTGCCTCCTGCTTGTCTCTCCCGAACAGCTTGTCAGTCACGCCCCCAACATCCCAGGCATGCTAGTCAATCTAGTCATACCCCCTGCTCTATAGCTCTCACAAATCCATTTTATCATGGAATTATTTTAACAGCAACAACCAGCGCTCATATCATGAGGGGGTGTTTAGCTAATGACAACATAATTGCTGATAAAAAAGGGTTTACTTTTCAATGTTTCATACAAGACATTTTGGAAAGGCTGGGGAATTTTCTTTGAGTTAGTTTGAACTATATCATTAGCTTTATTTTCTAGACCAGATGGTGAGACTCGTTTTACATTTGATCTTGTAGAGCTATTGCAGGTTGAACATGATTCTTTTTAGATTCTGTTTGAATGCAGAATTCGCTTTACATATTATTGTAAACCTAAAAATAAACCAATTTACTTGTGATGTTTTACTCTTTTTCACACATAAGACATTATTTTTTATTAACTCTTATCTTTGGTATTATAGAAGTTCAAAAGGGTCAGCCCCTGAAGTAAAGCACCACTTAGTTACACTGGAACAGTGTGCACAGCACGGAAAGTTTGCACTAAAGGGTAAAATGATTAGATTGAAGTAATTAAAAATTGAAAGTGTCCAAAACTGTTGCTCATTAATGTGCCCCTTTTAGTCATCGTAAGCCTGTATTTTAGGTTACATGAAAGAATCACAGAAATATTCTATGTATTTAAGCTCTCTAGAAACCTTTTAATAAGCTAGAAGAACATGATGGTGGGCATTAATTTCCCCTTCCAACTTGGTATTTTTCACGACATGCCTGGCAGTTTTAAATTAGCAAACTTAAACATTGCCCTTAACTACTACTTCATGTTTTTAAAATGTTTTTTTAGACTTTATTGCTATTTGCATCATGCATTTTTTCTTTGCGAATGCAGATAAACTGTATCAGCTGCCATGTAAGGAAAGTACAGAAAAGTACAGAAAACATCTTTCAAATAAATAATAAAAAAATTGGACACAGAGAAGTTGCAGGAGAGACTGAGAACCAGAACAATAAAGCATGTTTGAAATTCAGATGACCTGCTGCTCTCAGTCAGTCTGACTGATGATGGAAACTGCACTGTGGAAACCAAAAATATGGATGGATATTTTGCCCCACACATATCTTCTTTGCCATTTGTTCCTCCATGTCTTCCACGTACATTTATTTTTGTCATGCATTTGTATTTATATTTTGTGCTTTCACACATAATGAACAACTGAAGCAGCTACATGTAAAGTATGTATTTAACTTGTATGAATGTGGTTAATTTACTCTAGGTTATGCTAAAGCAATTTTTCTGTCAAATTTTATGTCCAGTCCATGAATTTCAACTTGTTTCCTGAGAAATTTTTCAGTTCTTACAACCTTGACAAAAAAAATCTAAGAATGTTAGGATGTTAAAATTTTTGTCTGACATAACCTTCTGAATGTTAAATGTATTTAGAAATCCCGCCCCCCCAGATGTAACTTGTAGCTCAATATGCATTTTTGTCTGACAAAAACTCTTAACAAGACAGTGGTTATATGCTTCAACAGACTGCTGATCCCAAATGTAGTCTGGTTGATCTGACATTGCAGAGCAGGGCAATGAATGGGTGTTTTCTCTTGTAAGCTAAGCATTTTTCCACATATTGATGCTTCACATTGTATTGAGACAAAATCGGAGAACTCCAGAAATGTCTTTTAACTCAATTCTGCTTCTTTCCCTGGAAAAATCAAATAACCAAGTGTGCCAACTCTGCTTCAAACTCACAACATGGCTTCAAAAAATTTTTTTCTATCATAACCATTTATGCATGATATATTTGAGGTCTAGCTACTCAAAGCTAAAATCCTGTAGATGAATGTAGATGTATTCAAATGGCACATCAGAGATCAAAAGCTTTCCAGGAACCCAACTTTAACATTTTTTTAGGTCCGATAGTTACTTCTGCATTGCACACGAGTGGTATGTGACACTCATAACTCACAGGAAACCAAGATACACAATTCTCAGTGAACATTCATTTTGTTAAGCAGGTATCGCTGTAGTTCATAAAGACGCAGAATAGAGGTAAAATGAGCAGCATGCAAAAAAATAAATAAATGAATAAATAAAAACATGGAATATGTAATGGGGTTACATCTCAAACTACATAGTTTATTGTTCTTATTTTTACATTTTTTTTAATTTTGTGTCAATCTTCATATTCCCTCTTACCTTAACTTGCCGCTGTGTGGATTTCCCCACTGTGGGACCATAAATGATATTTCTATTATGTTCTTTTAATTCTAGCAACAAACAATATTTTTGAGATGATATATGAGAAAAAAAAGCATGATATACAACTATGCCACAATTAAACTCTTATCCATTATAATGACATACCCATCTTACAAGTACTTTTCAATCTGTGCAGTTGTTTCAAGGATTCCAGGGAAGCTAGTGTTGTTGTTCGAAAGACTATCCTTCAAGCTCATAATCCACAGCAAGCTCTGTTGGCATGAAAGTGTCCTGCTGTGCTGCTGATGGCTTCAAACAGTGTGTGACAACCTAAGTCAGATATAGACTGAGTAACATTATGTTTGGCCTCTATATTGCTGCCTAAAGTTGGTAACAGAGGATGATCACAAGAGAAAAATAACTTTCCTCCTAAAATGTATTATCATTTCATATCTTAAAGGCCTATTAAATTTCCTCAAGGCTATTCTATTACAAATAGACTAAGTGTGCTATGCATTACAGAATTTGAAGCGAACGTTTTCTGCATGTGATAATAGTCAGTGAAAGGCTTTTTGCAATAGCTACTTCAAGGTTGATGGTCAAATGTAATGTACCAACACTTGTTAAACCTTCATATGTGAAATGACAGTAATAGCCAATAATATCAGTAAAACACACTCTGTAACAGTGCAATAAACTGCAATGAGATGCCATACTACAAGATTTTGTGATCTAAAACTCTCACAAATGTTCCTTATAACCTTCAGTTTAATTTATGAGTTTCACAAATTTATTTGTAGCAATAAAATAAAAAAATTCAAGTCTTCCTGTCATTTTCTCTTTAGCCCAATATTTTTTTTTTTGTTTGTTTTGTTTTGTCTTATTGGCTCATCTCATTAGTTGGTTATATTAATTTACAATAAAGTTAAGGACTTTGCAAACAGTCCATCATCTGCAGGGTTCATAAAAGTTACATTTATGAACAGATTTAAAAGATCTATTGTATTTTGAGATTTTAAATAGAAGGGCACTTTGACATGGAAGAATTTGATGGATCTATGGACAAGCGTATAAGAACATAAATATCAGGATTGCATGTAAGATATGTGAAAAATTTGTAGTGGTGAGATTTTATTTTTCTATTAAAAATCTAAGATCCAATTCTGAAACCTATCTGGAGGATGTAAACATAATGTTACAGAATTGCTCAAGTTTTTTCTCTTTCAAAGACCATCTCCTGACTGATCAAGTTGGCCCCGATCTGAAAATCAATATCTCAAATTATCTGCTTGCCTTTTAGAAAGATTTAAAATAGATATACGTATTACCATGATCTAGCTACCAATTCGAATTTTATGCAGCTCTAATCCTGTTTTAATTGTGGAAGAAGAAGAAGAAGAAGAACAGAAACCACTTTGACATTATAACGTGGAACAATGACAGCAAATATCCAGTTGCGTTAATGAACCTGTTTGAACCCTCAATAACTGATTACTCAGTTAATTCTTCGGATGCCAATCATGAGCAAAATAGTCTGCAACTATTTATTCTACAGATGCTAACTAAAGTCAGGAAAACTCTAAATTAATTCAGTTTTGTTGTTACACTTCAGTTCCTTCAAACTTTCCAGCAACATTCATCAGAGATAGCAACAAATATAGATATAGCAAAGGGAAGACTTTCGATTCAAAAGTCTGGAAGTAAAAACAAATTAGTGTACTGTTACAGTCTCTTAGTTTTCTCAAATGTTTTTACTGTGATGAAAACAATTCCATTAGAGCATAGACTTTTATGCTGAGCTTAATAATACTGAACAGGAGAGACAGGAGTGATAGCTGAGGAATTTAAATGACTCCATAAACATTCTTATACTATTCTCTTTGCCACTGTATTCAAATGGTTTAATTTTTTTTTTTTATCATTTCATTTTATTCATCTTTGTACATTGGAAAGCACTATGTATAACTCAGGACACGAGTTGTCCACAATGTTTAACAGTTTTAAGTTTTCTATGTTGAGGATTTCATGATTAGCTTACACACATTGTTAAATAGGAGTTTTCTTGGCACTTGTAAACTTAAAGTAATGAAAAATTGGTGTGGCAAGGGCTTTTCATACTTACTCTAGTTGCATTTTTATCATCTCCTCAAAAGGGGTTGCATCCTGCAATAGCATGGGACAGATTTAGTGACCCGTCTGTGTCAAAATAAGTAATATACTTAAGCAGATTTTTCATTGTTTCTGATCTTATTTAAGTTTCTTAAGCCTGTTTTGCATACCACCATGAAGAAATAAAACACGTGGTTTCAAACATCAAGTTCAGCCACAGGTAAAATATGTGTGACTTATAGTGTGTCCACATTTTTTATTTTGCATGTATATTTGAATAAGCAGTGTATGTTTACAATGTGCTACTACAAAAGGGCAGAGGTTAGGTTACTTTTTGTCATAACACCATGTCTCATCTTTTCTTTCATTCCATACTTACTGATTGCTTCACCGTCTTTTGTTTAACTTCAATGCTCCATTCTGATTGCTTTCAAGTGGTCAAATAATTATGAAAACAAGGCCGCTGCCACTACAATCATTCTTCAAAAATAACTAACGTAAACAGGTCACTGCTGCAACATTTAACTTATATTTACAGGAATATTGTTGCTTATTTGCAGCGTTTATTGCATTGCAGAAAATGCAAAGAGGTCAGGCAAGTTCATAAAAACTTTCTTTAGGGGAAACAGGAGGAGACTTGAGTCCACCAGAAATAGATAGTAGCAATCATCAGGCATCAAAGTGTTGTCTGCCAGCTCCTTAAATGCCACACTCAGTAATCAGCTGAATAATCCACAGGTGTGCCAGAAATGGCAGGTAGGTCACGCTCTCCAGCAAAGATCCTATAACAGTGGAGGTCACACACGCACACAGAAACCACAGCTACTCAACCACAGATCCTAATACTAACAGTCTCAAAGAAAGGCTTAGGAGAGACAAACAAAAACTTGAAGGCTGCTACAAATATTCTCAATGATCTACAAGTCTCCAAGTGAAACTAAAATTAATGTTATAGATGCAGCTACTGAGTAGATATGAATGTCAAGTGGAATTATTTTGACCCTGAATCTGTGACATGTTCTCAATGAATTTCAAACAGAACTGAAAGTCACAGCAGTGTTGGACATTGAACAACAACTGGTGAATCTTCTGTCTGATGTAGTAAATTGCTTTAGCAGGAGGTTAATCTTAGTAGTTAATTGCACTCAAAATGTAATAGTGGAGAGGTCAGTGTAGTTAAGTAACCCCACCAAACTCTAATAACAGAAGATAACATGTAATCATGCTTCATTTGAAGTATGATTACCTCCCAAAAGGTTATGAGATTAATAGAGACTATTTGATATTGTGGAACGTCCTCGTGAGTTTTTGAAATCTTGATGAAAAGTTATAACTTTTGCAAATTATTGCTTTTTTGTTGTGACCCAATATAAATACCCAATATATCTATATATTATGCTGGTTTTAAATAATATTTCTGTTTTCCTTCAATGACGCATAAATGTTTATCAAATGAAAATATGCATAACTTTGTTCATTTAAGAAGGAATGCATCTTACTGTCAAACTTCTAGTGTAGTAGAGAAAATGGGATGACTTTAGTACCATCCTGCATTCATACTAATGTGAAACAGCTAAAGAAATCAATAATGAACTCATTGGAAAGAACTCAAGTAATGATAAATACCGTAAGAGAAACTTAAATGGGATAGAACCCACAAATGTGTAGCATGTAATACTCAGATCTTTTGTAACCCAAAGATAGTTTGCAAAAATTTTCTATCAGTAAAATGCATCTTAATATATTCTCATCAACTTCAGTGGTCTATCAAAAATAAAAAAGCAGACATGATTTTACTACAAGCCTCTGCTATAAAAGGGAAAAAAATTAACTTACTGCATTGTAATAAAATCTGACACAAGTTAGGAATTTATGACAACTCTGAAAAGTAGGACTTTCCTGAGATTGAAAACTGTTAAATATGCATGTCACAACACAAGTGAGTCAAAATAGGGTCTGTAAAGACTTTATGCTGCCTTGCAAAATATTGATTAACCTTAAACATTTTTAATACATATTTTGTTATACAACTACCACAAACTGTAGTGGATTTTATTGGGATCTTTTATGTTGAATACACTTATAAGTAATTGAATTACAGTCTAAATAAAACTATTCTGTAAAGATTCCTGGATGGCTTCTCAACACGAAAACTAAAGAACACAGTAAACAGGTCAGGGGTACATTTATAAAGATTTTTAAAGTTAATATTATGCAACATTTTCCCAAGCTTGTAATAACACAAAGCTTCCTTCGATCTATCATCTGAAAATCCAAAACGTATGGCACAAGTACAAACCTACCAAGACATAGCCATTCACCTATAGGCTGACAGGCTGGGCAAGGAGAACATTAATTACAGAAGCGGCGGGCCAGTGATAACTCTGCTGGTGCTGCAGAGACCCACAACTCATAGAATCTGTTAATACGACAAATCTGGCCATGATGAGAAGTCTTGAATTAATGGAAGAAATAAAACACTACCAGAGTTACAACAGAATGGTTCAGATTAAATTATGTTATTGTGATATGATGGACTGGACCTAAATCAGATTTCAAATCTGTGGAAATTCTTAAAAATCTCACAGATATTCTCCTTCCAGTTTGGATGATTTTGAACAATTTAGCAAAGAACAATGAGCAAATATTGAAAACTGATATTGTTTCTCTTTTCTTACACTTTACATGCACTACCGTGTATTTGTTTCATCACAAACAATAATGAATTGAGATTGAAGCAATGTTGATACCTGCTGTGTTCTGGACAGGATAATATGCCATGATATTAAAGCCACAGGGCAGCTATTTACTATTCCCATTTCATCCTGGCATTGTTAATGTCTGATTTAAAAACACCAGTCTGTTCCTTGGGGTAAAGATAAGTTTGTATTTAAGCTTCAAGAGCCAAAATTGCAAATATTCATCTGTTCAAATTGATGCATATGACCTAAATCCAGTATTACATTATTTATTTAAGAAACTAAATGCAGCAAATTATTAGGTAAAGCAAAAGTAGCAATTCAAGGCTATGCTATTACATTTATTTATAAGTAGCAACTACCTGTACTTATTTTATAGCAAAAGAGATAAATTAACATTAAGTGAATCAAAAAATAATTATTTACACTTTTGCATACATTTTCTGTTTTTTCATGCTTCTTGTCCATTTGCTGCTTGTCCAAAAATGTCCATTTACCCATTTTTACAAAAATAGAGAAAAAAAAAGAAATAGTATTGAGTTGCAAATTACAAGATTAAATCAAATCCATCTTAAAAAACAGGAGCTTACTTCTGCTAGTAACGTTAGAGAAGCAGAACAAGCAGAGAATGCTACATTTTACTGCTCAGCTTGCATTGCTATTACATTCAAAGACACTCATGTGTTGCTGAGATATTTAATGAAATTAGCATGCTAACAAATGAGGTCACGTATATATGCATAATGCCTTGTTTGCGGCTTCACCTTGGAACGTGATCTTATTTTTTTCTTCACGCGTTTTTTTTTAATGTGTCAAAACAAACTACCAGCGGGCTGCACAGTGCAGTTAGTAGCACTGTTGCCTTGAAGCAAGAAGGTCCTGGGTCCGAATCCCGGCCCGGGGTCTTTCTGCATGGAGTTTGCATGTTCTCCCTGTGCATGCGTGGGTTCTCTCCGGGTACTCCGGCTTCTTCCCAAGTCCAAAAACATGACTGTCAGGTTAATTGGTCTCTCTAAATTCCCCCTAGGTGTGAGTGTGTGTGTGTGCATGGTTGTCTGTTTCTGTGTTGCCCTGCGACAGACCGGCAACCTGTCCAGGGTGTACTCCGCCTCTTACCCGGAATGTTAGCTGGAGATAGGCACCAGCACCCCTCCCACTCCTCTAAGAGACAAGACAGAAAATGGTTGGATGGACGGACAAACTACCAGCAAAAAAATGCTAAGATTCAAGTATTTAACACATCACAACGGTGCTACTGATATGAAATTTAAACCCGATGTTGGTGACAACACCTACATACATTATTTTGAAACGTACATGATGAAACGGAATCAGAAGAAACAATATAGACAAAATGATTTAAAACATAATCTCACCGACTCAGAGGATCTCAACGCACAGGCCTGAACATTTATTTAAGATTGACACCATGTAGTTACAGGGTACTCGCATGGGAACTTTAATTTCCTTTTACAGCCACCTTCCACTCTTTAATAAATGCAATTTCCATCTCCAACCACCTGCTGCCTTTGCTCCAACATCACCAGGGACCCCGGAAAATTCTGTTTAATCTATTATATGGTCAAAGTGGCTTTACGCAGAAAAAGTCTCATTGCCAATGTTATTTAATTTTGGTAGGGGAAAATAGGTATAAGTTCTAAAAATTGGTCTCCCCTTGCTATGGGAGCTACACTGTGCCTTAGCTAAATGAAAGCACTTATGTCTGCAGTATCACCTGATTTTCTTTTTCTCTTCTTTTTTTTTATTTTATTTTGGCAAACAGTGACTCCTCAACAGAATGATTTGGTATTTTAGTCTGGGCTCATAGAAATGTATTACTTCTATATTTTAAGAGGTGCATCATTGGGAAACCGGTGTTCAGCTGACTTGCGATAACAAAAGCAAGTAAGGTCAAAATTTACCTTCAAAATCTAAGAGAAAAATAGGTGGTGGGTGCACATTCTAAGACAATTCTCTATCTAGAATATCACTGACAATAAACCCCTTCCCCAAACCTTCCCAATCACCTCCACCGACTTTGCAGACACAATTAGCAGACACCTGGTGACTCTGCAAGGCTGTTGAGTTTATCATACAAAGTACTTCTCAGTCTAACTCTCCCAATAACTGCTGTAAATGACATAATGGAAAGATATTATAGCAACATGGTGAAAAGAGGAGGAGCTTCTCATAGAGACAGAGGCCAATTTTAAGGAGTCAAATTGCAAAGCCAAATTTCTCTTAACTTATGTTTGTTATACATCACTTTTATAACAACTGAAGGTAATATAGTTACTTGATTATGCTATAAAATGGCACCATGTGCCTGAAAAATATACAATACCACCCCTTTAATTACTGAGGTCTTTGATTAGTGAGGTCTTTGCTGCAATGTATCTACAAAAGAAAGTGTATATTTTGTGGCAAACCTTGTAGTGCTGCCTTTGCTGCAATACCAAAACCTACAATTTTACTGTTAACCCCTATATTTTACTTGTTTTATTTCCCTACTCAACTTTGTTTATTCAAACTAAATTCCTACTATTATTCTGGGGTTCTTCCTAACACTTATTTTTATTGATAAAGTATACCTGCCATACTCTTTTAAATAGGCCCACATCAGGCTTTTTATGTATGGCATTCGCTCACAGCCCCTGAAGTTCCGAACTCTGCTGAACTCCCTGAGGCCATGAGGAGGAAAGCAATATTTCTTCCTCTCCCCTGCTTCCATTCGCTTTCCCTCCCACGTTATTATTGATGCTGAAACTCTTCTCAGCAGGGTATCTGCTGGCCACTGTGTAGGAAAAAGAAGAAAGAGGGGGACAATGATTGGTCAGAGGGGAGGAAGAAAGATAAAGAATACGACTGAAAGTATCTGCTATTACACGCTTAGTTGGTTTTCACTGACACTGTAATCCACACAGTAACACTTTAACCCCCAGTTTTAGGAACTGAATGAGTAGGCTAGCATCTTCCATCATGTAACAGTGTCTCTTACCTCTTCCCACCTTTTCAAATCAATCTCCTCCCTTAACCATTATTTTCATACTTGTTCTGCGCTTTCAATTTTCTTATGCTATTCACCTATATGTCTTACAACTCTTTTACCTACCTCTCTACTATAATTCTTCTCCGTCTTGCCTCCTCTGTAGAATTATTTTTTTTCAGTAATAGCACAAATCACTGTCTTTTTCCTATTACACGGTCTGCTCTCCCACCAACATTTCTTTATACTGTCTTTCAGAATTTCTAGACCACACTAAGACTAACAGACTGACGTGCAAATTCATAAAGCTATTTGCACCCAAACCAGGGGCTGCATGGTCTCAGTCTGAAATTAGATGCAAAGCCAGATCTGCTCTTAAAATAGCCTCACCAATCAAAATCAAACAGCATGTCTCCAACAACGTTCAAAAAGCATTTTGAACACCGAATGCCTTTGAGAGACACATCCAAATCACGTCTCAAGGCTTTATCCCCCAACTAAGAGTCGAGTCTTTAAAGGGCGGTATTATGTACAATTGACTGTTTTTGAGCTTTATATCATATTATAATGTTATCTCATTATAATGCATACATACATGGAGTGCTGCTTTGATTCTTTCATGCATGTTTGAGAAACAGTTGAATCTCTGTTGGAGGTGCTGAAACGCTTGCTCTCATTAAGCGCCTTCCGCCACGTCTTCGCAACACAGCTCCTCCAGAGTAGCAGCAGCAGCCATTAGCAAACATCTGGTTGAACTGCAAATCTGCTGAGCTTCTAAGACAAACTACTTCTCTGTCCAAAACTACTAGTGATGTCTCAAAACACTCTTGACACTCTTGAGGGGAGGAGACCGATGTGAGGGTGACCTGGAAGGAGGGGAAAAAGTGGTAACTGCTCTGTACAGCAAACAAAAATATGTTACCTTTTTTTGAGAACTTAGGTCTGTAGCTGTTTAAACCCACAATGTCTGATCCAAAAGACTCTAGCCAGCGAGAAGGAGCATTGGCCACGCAGCCACACCTTGATCCGATCCCCTGAAATCCAAACAGACAAATCCAATAATGGAGATGCAGAGACAGGGTAAAAAATAAAAAAATAAAAACAACAAGAAAAAAGTCAAGGTCAGATTTAAAGGACCCAGGGTAATGACTAGAAAACAGAAAATGGTGGAATGTTGAGACAGAAAAACAAACAACAAGTAGGAGAAAACAGGAGAGTTTGATGAGAAGCAGAACAGGCAACCATGGAGTAAATGAATATATGTTAGGCAGGGTGGGAACACTGGGTGATAGACTAAGTAATGTTAAAAAAATGTAGATGATAGCCAGAACAAAGCATCACTTTTCCAAAGACCAAAGCTGTTTGTGTTATTTTGATTTCGCAGTAATATGTTGAAATTGTCATATTTTGATGAATAAAAAGAAGGGGTTTCCATGATAGTTTTGATACTAACTTTGCAAAGAGGTTGTCCTCAATTTGATTTCTCTTTAAGATCGTTCTTTTGAACTTGATAGACATATTTTGCTGTATTTTGCCATTAAAATAGTAGTATGATTGTAACTTTGGGAGGGATTAAAGCGCCGTTAGAGATTTTTGTAACTAAACAGTGCAACTGCTAAACATAAACTGGAAAGTGTCCCTGTATTATTTTGACTCTCACTGGGTTCATTTTACTTGTTTATTTTCCTGCCAATTTCAAACTTGTGGCTTTTAACTTGAAACAGAATATCTTTTTGACCATGTACCTGCTTAAAAGGGTGTTTTTATTACCAAGATGTGGTTGTGGTAACCTAATTTATAGCCTGTATTGGTCATCGTTAAATTTTGTTTTGTGTACATTCTGCTTCCCTCTAGCTGCTGGTGAATCCATCATCAAAGAATTCTGTGACACTCACATTTGCTCTGCAATATTTAATCTGAGCAAAAAATTACATGTAATGTATACAGCCCACATAAATCACATAAATGACATGATATTTCTGCTGTAATGAAATGGACAAGAGCAATAGCTGTTGCTCTTTTTGAGGTAAAGTAGCAACATTATTCCATGGATTTTTAAATGATCGAAACAAAAAGCCCCCACAGAAATATTTGTGAATATGTGGAGGACCTTTATCTTACTATCGTCTTCTATGGTGTTTTCACACCTGAGAGACTGGCACACTTGGTTTGATTGGGGACCAAATAGCAACATTTTTTACATTTTCAATTGGTGTGGTTTGCTTTCCCACTGCACTGTATCAAACAAATCAAACCCTTTGAAAAACGTATTGAGCTCCCTTTGGTGGTGGTGCTGCACCAAAAACTACTAAAGGAAATGACATGAAAACCTCTGAAGAAGACATGAACATAATTGGCTTCTATGCAAAATATAAGCAAAAATAGAGTGTTTGATTTTTAGCAATTTTATGTGAAATTATGCTATTCAGTCACAAAAAAAGACATTTTATTTTCATTGACACCTCTGTTGCTACTGAAAGACTTAAGAACCAACATTAAGCAGGCTGAAAGAATTGTTAAAAATTTAACTTTCTCCTTTTCATGTAAAAAGTTGAGAAAGACCATGAAATGTTCATGGTTACTTTCTCAATATTCAATGCCCTTTTCAAGAATTACCTTTGTTTGATTGTGTCACTTTCTAATACCAAAGGCATCAACATAATCAGCAACATTTTCAGGCTGGAAATTAAATTAAGCAAATTTACTCTACTCTAAATATTAGCTGCATCACAAATGGACGAATCGAAGGAAGCAAAACAACATAAATAATAGCATGATGGTTACTACAAAAAAACTGCTATGACCTTGACTATTTTTGTTGTGTTGGGTAAAGCTATAAAAAATATATTTGTAATTCTGCTCCACAAAATGACATCACAACAGCAATATAAATTAAATGCATAAATGTACTAATGTTAAAAGCTCTGATTTCAAACTCTCAATTCATACTCAGACGCATTGACACTACAACAAATCTGTGTTGCTGTCATTAAAAATATACTTTCTGTTATAGAAAAAATAGTTTTATTCTCCTTGTAGCATAACATGACCCACTACAAACCAAAGTGAGTTTTAATGTTTTATGTTAGCTTCCACTAACTCCAAGTGTTTCATTTGGCACAGATAGTCTCATCCTTTGTTGTTTCAGTTACCCCTGAAGTTGCTAAAGGGAAGACTTTGATTTATAGCATACTACATAAGGACTCCCCTGTTGCTATCGTGTGGGGTTGTGTGTCTGTCTGTGGATGTATGCTGCATTGATCTGAGCTTCCCAAAAATTCTAATATTCTTTTGGTGTCTGTGGTGTTGTGTCTAATAGTACAACAATGTAGCTGCATAGCTAACCATTCATCTCACAAACAGTAAATACTCTAGTTTCAGACACCTCTAACAAATATTATTGTATAATGCCAATGGCACTGAGTGACCAGTTTTCATACACAGGTTAGTTCAAGTGAACTTACTTTATTCATTCATTTAGCAGAATCTGCAAAAAGGAGATGAATCTGACCAGGGAGCCTGGGGTTGAACCCACTACCATGATTGGCTTCATCGGAAATTCTGTCCAGAAAAGAGACACAAGTAAACACAAAAATTCTGGGTCAGATTTTATGAAAATAAAAAGCACATTGGGAACACAAAAGTGATGTAATTATAGCAGAAAGAGTAATAGGGATCAGTTTTAGCAACATAACTGTACAGACAGCTCAAATCCACAAGTCAAAAAATCAATCACCTTATGCAACATTTTTCATAATAGTGGTGGCATTCTTATAAATATGGCTCTGAGATTTTACTATAAAATGATGTGTTGTATGTGTGTGTCTTCTGTTAACCTCAATGTGTCATGTTTGGTGTGTGTTGAGAAGGACCCAAATTGGAACAGGGATGACATAGGCACATGATGGAGATCATATGTAATGATGGAACTCAAAACTCATAAAAACATGAGGGAAACATACATTAACCAGGCGGACAAAATAGGATCCAGCAGTTAGACAAAGAAAACCAAGAGCTTTTATGCTGGAGAAATGATTGTATCATGGAAACCAGGTGAGTACAATCAACAGAGTGAGAGGCACTGAGTGGGGAACAAAAGTTAGAAACTGAGATTATGGCAGCACAGAAGCATGGGATGACTAGAAGAACAATGAGTACTAAGTGAACAGATCAAAATATAAAAAAAATACAAGAACAACTCAAAATAGAAGACCCAAAATACAGAACACAAAAAAAAATGTAAATCACAAAGGCCATGGAATCATGACACATGATGACATTAAATTTAGCCATTTTCAATTTTCAGCGGAAAAACAAACAAATGGAAAGTCTAGTTTCTCCCAGCTTCATCTTCATTTTTACTCACAAATCTATCAAGTGAAGGCAGAAACCTTCAAGGGTAACAATGTGTCATTTGTGACATCTTACCAAGATGAATGCCTTTAGTTTTATTATGCAATGATATGAGATCATTGTTCATTTTGAATTCTGATTACCAACATTTTTATAAAAAGTATAGGAAAAAACTTTCAAGCAGCATGTCACTCTCTCTTTGTACAGTATGTGGTCCAATTGACTTCACAGAGTATTCTGGGTTGTTTTGTTTTGTTTTTTTTCTTTTTTGGGGAATTAATGTTAGAAAACAGCCTTATAGTCAATTTCTGAATGGGAAAAGACATTGAAAAATCCACCAGAGAGAGACTGAAGGGAGATGTTAATTTTTCATGATGAGAAATACTTTTGTTGTGATCCACATAGAGAATGTGTGTGTGAGAGAGAGCAGCTCTGTGTGTCAGTTTCTCCCTAGAGCACAGAGATTAAAGACTTCTTTGTTTTCCCGGTTGTATTCATTTTCTGGTTCTCTCCACCTACTCTTCCATGACCATTTTTTTCAAATATTATTTGTTATTTAATTTCTTCTTTGTTGGTTATTACAGCTATATATAATAAGCCGTGGGACTGATACAAGATACAGGCATACAATGCAGAAGAAAAATGAAGAAGGAAGTTAAGAATTTGACCAAGGATCAAGGGAATCAACACAGGTACACATTTAAAGACGTAGAAATGTATTTAGTTAAACTGATATATATTCTAGACGTGACAATAGATGTTTAAATAATAATAATAAGACAGACTAACCAGCCCATTATGTATATGATTTGATTTGGATAGAGAGCATCTATGAGCAGCAGTTTTCAGATCTTGAACCATATTCTCATCTTGACTTAGATTTGAACTTTGACGGAAACATTTTAACAGATGGATATACTTTGATCCATTATTAAATAACAACAAAGAATGAGGGCCCTCTTGAAAGTGTTGCATTTGGTTTCAGAACCATCTAAATAAGCTGTTCCATCGCAGCTGGTGGGTTTGAGTTTCGTGTTGTAATCCTTCTAGATGAATGTCCACCACAGTGTGAAATGTTTTGCTGCCTACAAGTTCTCTTCCCCGATTGCCCCATATTTTGCTTCATCCATCATCAAATTATTTCTGAGAAGCTTACCTTTCCCTTGTGAAAACCATGATTCTCCCACCACTACTTGGCATATTCATTTGTTCTAGTAAATTGCAAGAAGTTGCTCTTCATACAATCAATATTAGGGAAAAAAATCAAGAAAAAATTGAGAGCAGGACAGTGTATGGATTGAATTTGCTTCACCTCAAAAAGGATGGTCTAAAATCTGTGTACTTGTTTGTTTCAGAGCAGCATGCAAGCTTCTCTCTTAATAATCCTAATGGGTTTTGCATGCTTCTCAAAAGTTTTTGTGTTGTCCTATCAAACCTGAGGTCCTTTTCAATATTCCAATCAAAACTGAGGAACAAAAAACCATACCTTACACATTACAGAATCATCACTTGTTGGCCTTACAGCCAAATTTTCTTAAACTTGTTCTGCTTAGGCACTTTAGTATGGTTCATTTTGCAGCTTGCAGTGTTTCTACTGGGTGGCTCTAGTTCGCTATTAGGTTCCTAATCCACACATTTAAGCTGCTGTCACTCAGGGTTCACTATCTCCGTCCCACTGGCCCTCGGCTTCCATCTTGCCACCAGCATAAGGCTCACCAGGCTTTCCTTTCCCCCTCTGCTTCTTTCTCTCAAACACACAGCAACTCTGACCGAGTCACTTATCACCAGAAGGAAGCATCACTTTTATACATGTTAACCTAGGATTCCAAAGTAAACTGCATATTCCTTGGGGGAATTAAATTATATATTTACATCAGGGATTATATTATATATGATACATTTACTTTTAACTGCGTCCAATTATTTCACTCTAAACTTTTATACTTTTAAACACAGAGCAATTTTGCATTGTGTTTTGTTGTCTGACATATTGCTGCCAACATGCAAATGATGACAATAAAGTTATCTTTTTTTTTTTAGAATATAAAGTGAGCTTTCTCTTTCTTACTGGATATTTTCTCTCCTCCCATGATTTTAACCCAGATGAAATTATTCGTAAATCATGACAAATCTTAATTTTCTCCAAAGCTAAATGCTGTAGCTGATGATTAAAAAGGTAGCCCATGTGCTCCCGCTTTCCAAAACAGCTTCCCTCTATTTGTGGCCAGCCTTAAATAAAAAAAAACAGACTGAAAGACAGAGTGAACTTCAGACAAAGAATGCTAAAGTTGTGCAAACACTGTTGCTGCAACAGTCAAAGAAAAAAAAAATCCAGTTTAGCTTCAGATTGCTTTTCTTTATGTACCAAGAATTTTCTGTTTTCAACAGAGAAAACCAAAGCTTATGTGTATTCTAAACCATCTGTCACTGCCCATTCTGAGTTGTTGCCAACGTGTTTCTTACAGGAAGCATTAAATCTCATTGTCTTAATGAGCTCTTAGATTTCCTTACATCTAAATTGTTGAGATTTTAGGAAGATGTAAAATCAAAAAGGTTTAAAATCAAAGGTGATAAGAAAGAGCAAGAGATGGACTGGGAAAAACCGGGACAAATTACATAAAATAAAATGAGTATCTGGTAATATCTCGGTTAAAACAAAGAGTATTTGTTCCGGCAAACAAGTGACTGACTACAATGATGGGGATCAAAACACCGAAACTACCGGGAAGCATGACGGGGGAGAAAGACTAAACACAGCTGCAGAAATTTCTGGTTAGTATTGTTGCGTTCTATATGTGACAACAATCTTTTCCATTCTCCACATGTCTGGACAAAGGAATAGAATTGAAAGACAGA
Organism: Girardinus metallicus; assembly: GCA_903067095.1. NCBI lineage: Eukaryota > Metazoa > Chordata > Actinopteri > Cyprinodontiformes > Poeciliidae > Girardinus > Girardinus metallicus. The sequence continues at coordinate 118,246 of CAEGAE010053967.1, forward strand.
ATCCTATTTTCCTGAAGAAAAATCTGGTTAATCTTTTCTCAAACCTAGTAGAAGAACTGTCAGAATAATAATACTAAAAAAACTTGAATGTTCACTTTTCGTCAGGTGGATCTGACTTTTGACCACAAGCATGGAATTTGAAACATTTAATCCTGCGTGTTTTGATCAGAAACCTTGAGGTTCCTGCTAGGAAGCTGAAGATGAGGAGAGATTTCATTCTTCAGCCTCACTATGAGGAGTCACTTGGGAGGGAAAGAAAAGTGAAGTTTTAGAAAAATAGAGTAGAGCCAAATCTGATTGAAAATTTGAGGCTCTTCTTGGTACACAGTCCTCTCAGGCTTGTCTACTGAAGAGAGGGAGAAGTTCTTCAAGCAGTCTGATGGATTTTGAGAACTTTTACATGGCATACTGTAAAAATACTACCAATAGACCTTTTTCACGACAACCGGAAGCTGCATCTGATAGGGCTGGGGTACTTCCTGTTTTATTGGCTGTATTTCAAGTACTCTTAAGAAAAATGTTTCTCCTCCGGTCCTTTTCATCATCCTTACTTAATTTGCCAGCACTTTCTTTCACTGATGAGGAGGAAA
>CAEGAE010053969.1:0-18843 GCA_903067095.1 Girardinus metallicus
TTGGGGTTAAGTGCCTTGCCCAAGGGCACATCGACATGGGGCAGGAGGAAGCTGGAATTGAACCTACAACCTTCCGATCACAAGACAACTACTCTTCCCACAGAGCCACAGTCGCTACCAAACACTTTCCCCCCACCAACTTCACCTGAAACATTCAGGTGAACTTGGGTTCTCATTTTGAGAGTCTATTTTAAGGGTGTTTGTTTTAATCTACTTTTACAAAAGTCCCTTTAACTATACACTTGTGTGTTTCTTATATTTATGGTAGCTATGGATGCCTTTTTTTCCCCCATTTTTGTCCTTTTCAAGTACTTTGCAGAACCATTCACACCACACAGTTCATCTCTGTCTGATATCCAGCTGTTCTGGTTCTGCTCTCAGTGGTTTGTTAGAGAACATGCAGCACCATGAAGACCCAGAAACACTAGAAAGCTCAGGGAGGATGTTTAGGTCATAAAATGATGCCTTTGAACATTTCAATGAGAAAATGTCTGCTTTCAACGCAGTGTTGTACTGATAAGCTCAGGAAAGAAAGCATCATTCAAGGAAGCAGCTCAGAGTCCAATGCTAACTCTAGGATAAACCCTTAGCTAAGGTCAGATATTCTGCAGACTGTAGAACAGCTGGTGACCCTTAGTATTCCTCACTTTGTGCCATTACCCCTGATTCATAGCGGAAGCCAGTTTTTTTAATTCCACTAGTGCTGTTGTTTACAGTTGCTGGGTAACACATTTGCTGTTGATTAAAGCTTTTCCCTCTGCAGTTTATTTTACCTGTAATAAACGACAGCACACCAGAGGTGAATACACTGCAAAAATGTTTTAAAAAGCGATGAGGAAAATTCAAGGACAATGTGTCACTTCTGATGGACACCCGGTCCATGAGATGACGTGAAACTCTGGCCGGACGTTAGCCACAACAGCATTATTAATGACCTTATATTTTCCAAAGTCGTTCGTGGCGAGGACCTGCGTGATTACAAGAGCACCGAGGCGTAAAATTACCTTAACAGCAACAAAATTGATGAAGTAATGCTCAATAAACAAGGCAACCTTATTTTTCTTAAAGCAGCCGCAGACCAAGCCAGAGCATATCACTCAAGCTAAACACTTAGCATAGCTCATGCTAAAGGAGAGACGGGTGAAGGAGATAGTCAGTGTTCTATCTTTTTAAGGTGTCTACTTGAATTTAGAATATATGGGGATGTGCAATTTATAGAATTATTTTTCAAATGCCTAACACGCACAACAAATCACAAACTGGGTTTTATCAATTTTGCTTTTAGTGCAGGATAAACTTGTCCAGATTTGATAGGTCTAGTGGTTGTAGTTTTTAAACTAGAGCAGATTAAAAAAGCTCAAGACAGTAAAAAATTAGACGGACTCGCCAACTTCAGCTTCGTCACTTCAGTGAGAGGCTCTTAAAGAATGTTTTCCGCTGTTTATGGTTAACATTAACACCAACTGCCATGCTTTTTAGCATGTAAATATAACAGTAGCAGCTTTCTAAAAGTTGTATGGAGAGATGGACATTAGACGCTATTTAGTCGCTTTACTGTACAAAAATCTAACTAGCTAGAGCACATTGTCAGAACACCAGTCATAGCCCAGGTAGAGCTCTGGCTCTGGGTGTGGCTCTGTGGGCTTTCCATCAGTAAATGAAAGGAGCAAACCCAAACTCTCTTCGTGGGTTACTTGAGTTAAAGCTGCCAGCAATGTAAGTTTTTGATCCGTCTTCCTTGCAGTTCTCACTTCCAGCTCAGTCTGGATTTTCTCCTCTTCACTTGGATTCCTCTGATAAGATTTTCTACCGAGCCAATCAGCAAACAGAATTAGTTGCGGACAATGATGTCGATTTCCTGTGATGTTTTGGAGTTGTAGTCTGCTTGTAGTTTTAGCAGCAGCAGCAGAGGAAGTAAATGAAGCTCTTCACTCTTCACAGTGGAGAATGGTTATTCGCAGTGCAGTGCTTTGCCTGTAAGCTTCTTAGCGCCAAACTGATCAATTATGCAGGTCATGTTAGCAAACAGGTAAAATTTTAAACTTTAACAGAGTTCACAAATCAAGGAAGCAATTGTTTGTCAACCGCTGAGACCCTCTGGATGAAGCGAAGCGTAGAATGAGGCTGGATTTTACCAGGAGCCACAAGCTTGGTTCTAAAGTATGTTTCCATCTGCTGAGCACATTGGCAATGGAAATAATTTACCTTGTTCTAACATACATGAACGTGACCTACTGTAAGTATTAGTCTTATACGTTTTATGTTGAAAGTTGAATTGGAAAAGAATTTATTCTACCTAAATGCGATGATATGATCAGTAGCTCACTATTTGAGTATTCCTTTGTCAGAAATCCTTTTACGGTTTCTTGTGTCATTTCATGGATGGATACTTTTTTACTTTTATCCGAGTACAAATATGTCAAAGTGGCGCTACAATCACTAGGATGGAGCCAGAGGCCAACCCTGACAGAAAACCTGCAGAGCTTCCTCATCCATCAGGGCCACAACATTATCTTCTCCAACTTTGTTGTGAATGCAACAGCAAACATTCGCTCACTGCCTCAGTGGAAAGTTTTTGCTCTGCCTGCTTTGTGAAGATGCTTGACTCTGGCGCCGTGCTCTGGTGCAGACAGGGTTTCTAAAACGCAAAGAAAACAAAAAAAAACAAACTGTAGCACCATTCCTACCAGGTTGTTATGTTTAAACCTTGTATATCTTTTCAGTGTTTGGGGGAATTGGTTGCTGGTGATCTGCCTCCTCATCAGTCTAACAAATGGAGGCCTTGTTCACTCCCTGCTTTCAAGTTCTTAAATGCTATGTTAATGTGGAGCCTGCATTCACTTATATCTTGCTTTCCATTGGCTTGCTCGCCGCAATTTGCTGCTAATGGTCCAACCACTACTGCACCCCCCTACCCTTCACCCCACTCCCTCTGTCATCCACTTCCCCATCCCCTTCCCCCCATTTTCCTCTCCTACTCTCTCTCTCTCTCTCTCTCTTTGCTTCTCTCTTTCCAGCCTTGAGGCGTCCCGTTTCAACTCCTTCGCTTTCAGTCACAATGCTGTGGAGAGGTCTGAATGGGTGGGGTGGGGGTGGCAGAGGGGGCATTTAAGAGAGCAGTAGGTGGGAGTGGAGTCTGACTGCAGAGGGTCTTCTGTTTCAGAGAAAAGGGAGTTCTCTCATTCACTCTTTCTCTCTCCCTCTCTGTCTGTCTCTCTCCTCACTGGCTGCAGCACATCAGCTGGCTCTCTAGGTAGACGAGAGTAAACACTCATAGAGAACAGAGAAAAGATGACAGAGCTGTCAGCGCTCTGAGAGCCACGGAGCGGTGGGAACATTTTCTCTGACTGGCTGAGGAGGCTTTCTGCTTCCATTTTTCCCCGTCAGCTGAGAGGCTGTGAGCGTTTTCTGCGAGGTAAGTCACCTTCTCTACCTGCATGGAGCTGCTGGGAGCGAGCGGGCTGGTGGGATCGCCTCACTGACACAGACCGCTCACACTTTTTAAGAGCTCACAACTTTCACCACTTTTTTCTTCTTGATTGTTTTAATCAGTTGATATGAATGCCTTCCATTGGAGAGATGCGACTATGTTAAAATATGTGACAGGTGTTATAAGGAATGACTTTTTTTTTAGCAGTTTTACCGCTGAGTTATTCAAATATGTCAAACAGGAAAGTTGGAATATCTGAGTATTAAAAATAGGCCAAAGTTTAGATGTTTGCAAAGCTCTCTAATTTCTGTTTTTTTTCCATAACATTTCTGAACACATTTCTCACACATCCAGACAACAATGTATGCGACGTTGGCTGTAGGAAAATAGTTTGGTCCTTGTATTAATGAGCCTGGTCTTCAGACTCCCTTAATGACACTCTTTACTGCACTCACCTGGGAGTCATTTATGTCCTGTAGGAGAAAGTGTTTGCTCCTTTTTGCTTTAGAAATCAAGTGGGAGTAGCAGTTTATTATTATTATTACTATTATTCTTACTGTTTTATTTGTTTAACCAGGTAAAACCTCATCGAGATCCAGATCTCATTTGCAACACGGACCTGGGCAGAAAATCCGCAACACAAAGCAACCTGGTTACACAAAAGTAAAACAAATGAAACCAAACTGCTCAATATAATTTCAATGAAATAAGATCTGACATCTTGAGTTCAGACTGGAGCTGATTCCATGCTGCAGAAGCCGTAACATCGAACGCTTGCCACTGTTTTCCTGCTTGAACACATGAAAGCAGCAAAAGAAAAGTGTTGCCTGAATGTCTTGGGACCCGGCAGGCAGACCGTGGCGATCTGCTGGTTTACTCCGCCTGTGTTAATGCTGATGCTGGGTCGAGGTTCTGCCGGTGCTGCACAGCAGAGGCAGGCTACAGTCTGAACATGTGCACTTACCCGAGTGCACATGAGCGCAGCTCGCAGCCAACTACGGGTCCAGCTGTAGAATTTACGGTAGCCGGCAGACGCCTGGGCTGGTGTAACCTGGGAGACAGAGAAAGACAGCTGCTCTGCATTAGAAGCTGCCGGTTTGGGTCCTCTCCCAGATCTCCATGCCTTGCACGCTGCTGGCTGGAAAGTTGCAGCCTTTCTAACGCACACACACAGTCGGCGGCTCTCCCTGATCCCCAGGTTGGTGTCATGGTGGTCCCAGGAGGAAAGAGGAGCCGAGGCTGTCTGACAGATTAGGAAATAAAACTGGCATTCACTGACGGGGGTGTTGGTGGCAGATATGCCGTTTCTGGAGCCCTGCCAGTCGGGTGTTTCTTCTCAGAACAAAAAGACGGTGGTCTGTGGACACAACTGTCACTGACATGAGAACAGCATGAGAATGGTAAGCAACAAAACAAAGAAAAACCTGACAAGTCTGCCACTAGACTGAGGATGTATATTTTTTTTCATAGAGACATCTTTAGCTGATCTGTTTCTGTTTCTACAGCCTACTTGTCCAAAAACACCAACAAATAGTGCCTTGTATTTTCCTCTAATCTCATAATGACTTCCTTCAAAACTTAACCGTTTTGAAGGAACGGTTAAGTTCCTTCAAAAATTCACCAGTTGGGAGCCCAGATAGTAGAATACAGCCAGAACACTGACAATGATTTTCTTCTGCAGTTCTGTTCATGTGAGACAGTTTCTGACTGCAGTCATAACGATGTTTCAAACACACCCCAGCCACGCTGCATTCAGAAATCAGGTCATTAGAGCAAACTGCAGGATACCCAGCAGACACATTGCTGTTGAACAGATGGAGAAAAGGTGAAGTGGGCTGAAAAACGGGAGATCTTACATCAACTTATTTGAACTTTACGTCATGTTATGACGTTACTCCCTCTTCGAAACATGCCTTGATTCTTTCATAAATTTCTGATAAATCCTTTAATCTCCATGGCGACCATTCAGCTGTGGAAAATGCCTGGGTGGATGTAGCATCGCCTTCGAGACGCAGCTCCTCCTCAGAGCTGCAGTTTCCAAGTCATAACACGGCCCCTTCAAGAGCCCTTCAGGAAAGATGTCTACTGATGTCTAAATGTGGTTGGAAGGTGACTGGCAGTGGCTAAATTGACCAACACTTTCATCATCTTTGTTGAGATAAAATTTGACCACCAACTATTATAAAAAAAGCTAAATAAAATAACCCGATCTTGTTCCTGCACTTTGTGCATTGAGCAACTATGTTACATATCTGTGAATGAATATCATCAGAATGATTGTGCTTTGGATTTATTTCACATGAAACTAAAGACTTTTTGCATAGATACTTTATTCAGATCAGCTCACATGTGTGCCTGTTGTGTTGGTGCTGAACATTGGTGTAGTCTGTGACTGAAGGACGGAGAGGAAGACCATCAGGATCCCAGGGCAGCTCTTGTTAGACGGTGACTGAAAGTTACTTGCAGATGAACCAACCTTTGCCTGGTTTAATTGTCTTTCTTGATTCTCTAATGGCCTAATTTCTTGATCCAAAATGTCTCCAAAAAGACTTTGGTTTCGGAAAATCAATTTTGTTTGTCACAAACATTTCAAACATGGTCTGAGGACCTCAGTCTGAGAGGATTGCACATAGTCTCACGGTACAACAGCTCATGCTTCACACATTAATGTTTCATGTTGGATCGGCTATGCTTATAAGCAGCCTCTGACAGTCACACTTGGTATGGCGATGAGTGGGGAAAGCAGCCTTTGTTTGGACAGCTGTCAGCTCCCAGAGCTTCATGCCCTACAAAGCTCTCAGAGAGGGCGACTATCTCTGACCCCACTTAACTCCTTCACTGGTGATCCAGAGCGTACTATAATCATGGGTATTCATGATGACCCATGTCGGCCAGGACTCAGGAGAAGGTTTTGTCTGGACTAAGTCAACGTCATCTTTAATTCAACCTTTGTTTGCCGCCTCTTCTCCTGCTCTCTTATGTCATCTTGCTTTTCTCCTTTGATTTGTTCGATTAATGTCGTCGCTGGCTTTTCTGTGTAAAAACTTGAGTCATCATAAACGTAAGATAAGGATAGTTCTTGAACTATTTGAACATGTATTGTTTTGGACCATCTGTGGTCCAAAAGGTTTTTCAGAGGAGGTGATTGATTGTGACTTATAGTTCCGACCAGCGCCGAGGTTGAAGATGCGTTCTAAAAGCTTTTGTTTCAAAAATGGCCACAACAGGGCTGGGTTGTAGATTTGACCCAGAATCCACAGCCATAGACTTTCAACTCAAAAATCAAGACGGCCAAATAATCTAACATGAATGTTTTTGGAAAGCTGGATCACAAAGACTGAACCATTCTTAAAGCATGAATGTTAAAAACTGTGCCACCATGCAGCCTGGAATTATTCAGTTATGAAAGTAAAAACAACAACCTCATAATATCTACTAGTGGTCTCCTAAAAACTGAATTTAGAAATAGAAATGATTGACATAAACATCCCCTGTCTAACTGATAGGATACTGTCAGGACTGCTGGATAAAAAAAAGTTCAACATAATTGTGTGAAGTATCAAAAGGGAAATTGATTATTTGTTTCTTTAAGATGATATTCACCATAATTTCAGTTTAATTTCACTAAAACAGTCAGATTTGGAGTTCAAACAAATATTTCTCATGGTTGGAAATTAACCCGTCGTGTGGGACATTTTTCTGTGTCCCATTGAAGACCAGTTACGTTAGTCATCAGTCCACCTCAAAAGGAATCCAAAGTCTTTGCTCTTCCAGATGGTTTTCTGATGCTCCTCCAATTTTAAAGTGTAACGCCAAAGGAGTGGAAGCCGGGGGTTCCGGGACGTCTTTGTCTTGCCTTGGCCACCATAGGAGCGAGCCAACTGATGAACACGTGGTAGATTCTTTACTCCTCTACTCTACACCTCCAGCAATGACCTCCCACATAGGAATGTGTGTGCCATAATGTTCTTGGACAAGACGGGAACCCTTTGAGAGGGGTAGACTATTTAAATGGAGTAAAATGATAGAGAAAAAAAAAGAAAAACCCGGGGAAGCCGGTGAAAAGTCGACCTCAGAGACCGGGGTCATTAGGCTCATACAAGTGTATGAATGGAAGGCACTCGCAATTTGGACACGCAACACGCTTCGGGCTTTCAGACATACAAGGACAAACAGATGTCCGGGTATCACAGCCAACATGCTTCTATTTGTAGCACAGAGAAGAAGGAAAAAAACTCCTTTCCATCCTGTTTGAAAGGAAGTAACCAATAAACATCCAGCATTGGGCTAAAGGAGGCAGACTGTGAACGCTCTCCTTCATTTTTACTCAACGTCCACATTTACCCTTTCAGATCCTTCCCCTGTCTCTCTCCAATGTTTGAGCTGCAGCTCAAACAAATGAAATGTATGTCATAGTTTCTCTAATTTATTTTATGATGCCTTGGCCCTTCCAGAAAGTTTCACATGAAGCAGTTTCCCTTTATGAATAACTGAAGTATGTTCTATTCTTTCTTTTGTCTGGCAGATGAGGGGTCAGTTATAACCAATCAAAAGCATTGGCAGCCGTTTAAGTGTTTCATTAGGTATGTTGCTATTGTGAGACTTTAAAGTTCAGAATAAAACAGTGTTTGCTCTTATTTAACTTCTTAAACTACTTGCAAATCATGTTTTTCCCCCCTGCTAACATGTTTTGTAGCATAAATGGGCTGGCCTGATATGTTAGCATTTCTATTTTCACTTTCATTAAATGTAATATCTATAACTGAAATACCATTTCTCTCTGAATTTGACGTGCATATGTAATCCTTGCAACATATGAAAGTTTAACTAAAATTGAACTGAATGTTATACAGTGTGTTGCAGAAAGTATGAGCTACCTTTACATTTCCAGAAGTACATCTTTGGGGTCAGACTCTGATGTTGGGCAAAAAGGCCTCTTTCTGTACTTCGTCTCAAATGTGTTCTACCAGGTTGAGGTCAGTTCTCTGCAGGTTTCTTCACACCAAACTTTGTGTGCTGGTGCTCAATCATGAACAGGAAGTGGCTGCCGCTAAACTTTTTCCACAAATCTGTGAGCATAAAGTTATCCACTACTCATTTTAATGTCCAGATTACCAAGGACATATATTTGTAGTGTCTTGCAATCAGTCACATAATTTATCTTTAGCAATTTTTTTTTACCTCCTGTTGGAAGTAGTGGTGCTCCACTATGTTGCATTTGTAGTAGGGGACTTTATTGTTCATGGAAGGTGGGACTAGAGGTCTTTGGAGGGTTGGGACATTTTGTGGACATTTTGTCTCTGGTTGGAGATGAGGTCTAGGTGAGGGGATTGAGGTCTGGACCGGGGCGGTTCTGGTTCTGGCTGTGCCTGTCCCAGATCTGGACTGATGTGCTGCTCCGTCATGCTGGAGGTTTGACCCATCTAAAGACAATGGAATGGATGGGAACATCTCCTGATGTGAACCCCAGGTTCACATTGATCATGGTAGAACTCCTTCCAGTCTGCTGCTCCCTCAGAGTGGAATCAGCATCAAGTTGAATAAGTCGGTCTCTTTTAATGTATTTACAGCCATTCTTGGGTTGTAAAACTGTATTAGTAAATGTTTATTTTTGAACATCAACTTGTACCTTCATGGGTTTGTTTGTTCATTGCAATTTTTCCTGCTTTATTTACCATACCACATGTCCGTTGGTTTTTGGCATCTGTGGTTTTACGATTGACGGGTAATTGTCTGTGTGTTGCTGCTGCCATTTTTAGCCAGATTCCTCTTACAAAAGACATTTTTCATCTCAGTGACAGCTGTTTGTCATTGTAATGTGGACATTACAATTCGTAATGTCCACAAATTGACCCTGAAAGTTCAGAGAAAGTAACCGCCGTGGAAACAAAGGCACACCTATGCTCATTTGAGACTGCAAGGAGAGCATGCTCTCACCTTGCAGCGGATTACCTGAGACACAAGGTGTTAGTTTCATGGTAGGTTTAGATTAGCTGCTTAAAGTAACATGAATCCCACTGTGTAGCGTTACAAAGGCAGCTGCCAGGCAAGCACGATTTTACAGTAATTGCAGTGCAGCGTGAAAACCGAGGAGGACGACGGTTGAACTTCCAACTGTTACATGTCTGGAGAAAGCAGTTGGTGTGCAGGTGGGTCACCAGCACACAACATGCTGAACAGACAGCGAGCATCCAGCGTCTCCATCTAGAGCCGGTGAAAACGGCAGAGGGAGTCGTAAAACACACTGCTGGGTCTCACTGCCAGCCGTCTTGTAACAACTGGACTGAGATTTGATTTTCAGCTCTCCAGTCGGGCCCAATGAGCATCAACATTTATTTTCTTGATATCTTTGTGTCAAAATTGGAAATTGTTTCTGCTTGAAGAAATTGTTTCTTTCTTTCTTTTGGACTGCTATCAATCATACGTGTCTGCTCTGGCTCCGTATCAACACAGGGTTATTATTATAATTTTTTTTTTATTTTTATTAACAGCATCAGCCTCTGAGTGTTGGCAGGAAGCTCTCTCCATGCTTCCAGATAAGTGTTTCTGCTGGCATCTCACATCCAGCCTCCCTCTCCACCTTATCAGCCAGGAACACACAGATCCCCCCCCTCACACATTGTCTATCTGTGTCATCAGAGCCAACGGGGTCACAGTTAAGAGACGATGAGCACAGCCTCACTTTGATGATACCAGCCTGTTTTTTTTTTCCATCCATCATAGCAACGTATTCCTGATTTCACTCCATATGAGAAAGATAAATTCTGATTTATTCGTGCCACACTAGAGCCAGCAGCATTCCAGTGCTCCTTCTCGACCCCCTCTAGTGGCTCAGGGAGGGTACTGGAGGCATCACAGCAGCATTATCAACGTCAAAGATGGCATTTAAATACCTGCACGTAGTTTCTCTGTTAACTGCATGTATGAGTAGACTGGACATGTGGGAACAGTTTATTTTACAAACACACATTCCAAGCTCAGGCTTAAGTTGCATGTGTTCACACTGCCAAGTTCACCACACTCTGATTTCATCTTAAATCCCTGCGTTTCGAAACTTTTGAATGTAATTTTTTTCCATATTTTTCATGTTACAGCATCTGAAAAGTAATGCTAAGCGATTGATTCAAGACAGAAATACGATATTTTGTGTTTCCCTGTCCAACTATTCATCACTTAGTAAAGAAGTCTGTAAAGATTTCTTGCGTCCACTTTTTGAAGTTTTTTAACCTGGTTGCCATAACAACAAAGACACTACTGTGCAGCAGCTGATTGTTTTACACTGATTCATAGAATGAAAATCATGTCTTTGTCACATGATTTGAGCTTCAAATATCTCCTGTATTTCAGTTTCACAGTTTAAAGGTGGTAAATATTGAAGTCACATTTCTTGTAAGTCATATTTTTATAACAACCAAGGGTGACATATGCAGTTGATTGTGCTATAAGATGACACTGTGTGCCTGGACCATTCTGTTCATGAGACTGTCGTGGGAAAACAGAGTGTCTTCAGTCAGAGGCTTCTTCAAATTTGCTGTAATACAGACTGCTATAGGGGGTCTTCCCTACGAACAGCCATTACTATCCACAATAACTCTTTGAAGAAATTTAATTAATATGAGTTACAACAAAATTTTATTTCCCTTTGGAATCAGTAAAATAGTCTTAAATTTGAATTTGAGTTGAAAACACATAATGCTGCCCATTAAAGAGAAAAAACTTCACCGTCTACTGCCATCAAAGTGGCAGTAAAAACACATATTTGCAAAAGTTCTGTTAAAGAATCACTGAAGCAGAGGAACATCTCTCAGGATTCTAGATGTGGGTCTGTGAAGCATGGTGTGACCTGCTGAGGAAAAAACTAAGACCCTGACAAGACAGAACGAGGAAAAGCTCCAACAGGAGCGCACAGCGAGGCTGCCTGTCTGTAGCCAGTTAGCTGCGTCCCGAGGTCATGACCTGACCGCATCAGTGTCACATTAAAACCTAACCCTGCTCTACCCCAGCACGACTGAAACTGTCTGCTTGTTGGGTTAGCTCTTTGATTCACAATTGTTCTGCCACGATGATTCTAGAGCTCAGCACGAGGGAGAGTTCCTCACAGCAGAAACAAAAAAACCCAACAAAAAAACAGCACCGGTCTGCCGGAGAGTGAGGTGATAAGAAATCGAGCTTTTCTCAGACGCAGTAACAAAGGTCTCATTGATCTTAAACCGGACCACCGACTCCGGCTGAGTGCCTTCCTGGAAATTAATTTCTGTTCTTCGTGATTGTAACTCGGAGCTGCAGTGCTGTCTTCAGCAACTTTTTCTCTCTCCAGACAGTGGAGATACAGATCAATATTGGCCTGCCCTGCTCCAGGACGGCTGTGTGTGGGTAGACTGTGAGTTTATCAGCACATTCCACTGAGATATGAAAGAAGTTGTTATTAAAGAAGCAAGTTTCTTCTGATTCTGCGCCGAGCTTTGGGTGCTCATGATTTGTAGTGCTGTGGAAAACAATTGGTCTCCTTACAGATCTCTGCTGGGTTGATATGTTTTATCACATTTAAATATTTCATATCAAATATGTTTTATAATTAGACAGAGATAAATAGAGAATGTTGCTTCCTATGGTGATAGCCTTTATTATGGGCAAAAATGGCGAATAAGCTGAGTTATTCTGCTACCATTGGCGGAAGCATCTCCCACCAAGGTTGGATTGAGTTCAGGCTTTGATTAGGTCACTCCAAAACCTTTCCTCTTCTTCCTTTTTGTAGCTTTGTAGAGCTTAGTACCATTGTCCTACTGCAAAATTTAAATTCAATTGCTAGATTTCTCCTTCAGAATATATATATTTCTTTTGCATAATTGGACCATTTCGTCCAGATCTTAAAGCAGCAGGAAGGAGCCCCAGACCATCACAGTGCCACCACCATGTTTGTCTGTGGGTAAAATGATATTTTTCTGAAATGTCATGTTATGTGTTTTGCCAGATGTAGCGGGCTTACACCTTCCAAAGTGCTGCATTTTGGTCTCATGGAATATTTTCCCAGAACATCCACGTTTTTTAGGGGAAAGTGTGAAATAGACTGTCGTTGGTTTTTTTGGCTTTGAATGCCAGTCTTGGGAATTTCACTCATTTATCGATTCATAAATTTATATTAGTTGGCTTGCACTTGGGGTAAAGTATGACGACCAGTACTGGTTCATTGGTAAATGTTTAATGGTTCTAACTCTGGTTTACTGAAGACGCAAAGCCTCAGAAATTACTTTAAAACTATCTCCAGACTCAAAGATGTCAACGACTTTGCTTCTCATCTCTTCTTCTATTTCATTAGAATTTCTTTTAGATTATAAGAGAAATTATAAAGTTTTGCTTTTAGTGATCATTTGGTTTCTGTCAGACCCGTTTTTAAATAATTTACTAATTCTAGAGTTCTGGTGGTAATGAAGCTGTTTAAGTGAAGTGGCCGGTTTTTAGTGAATCATACGTAAAAATTATTTCATCAGTTAAAACTAGAAATAGAATAGAAATAGAATGTATTGTCCTGCAGTGGAGAAGTTCAGGTGTCACACTAGGACATTAAGGTAAGTGGAAACATGGATCTTAACACAAATTTTAAAAAGTAAATAAATCACCAGACAGTTTCTGAAGATGAGAGCATGGAAATCATAACCGGTTTCTCGTAAGGTCAACTTGGTTTGGATGATTCTTTTACCACTTATGTATGAAATCAACTTTGGAAAAACATTTTCTATTTGCTTAGGTTGTCTTTGTCTGATCTGAAACCAGTAAGTGTGACAAAAAGCAAAAACAGGTGAAATCTTTTGGGAAGAGACGGCTTCACCTTAGATCCGGTTCTCTTCCATTTGGCCCTCTCGTTGCACCGTGACCCCATCTCAAGTTAACAGTGGAGTCAGCCACTCACCCCCTCCTTCAGTCCCAGTACCGGCGACCCAGATTTGGATTCTGTACCAAGAAGACAAGCTGAGTTTTTGTCATGGCTGACCTATAAAACTAGGGAAGCCTGATAAATTCTTCACAAATAGGAAGAAAGCAGGAGCCTCCTATCAGCCCTGTTTAACATGCAGTCCTGGGACTTGAGTTGTGCTTGTAGTCATTGAATATTTAGAGCTTTAACACACCAAGTGGGGCATGCTGCCTTATTATTCAGTTTATTTGTTGTTGAGTTAAAAAGTGGATCTGTTCACACTACTGCTAATATACTCTGACGGCTGCTGAGCTGTTGTCTTTTTTTTTACCCCTACGATAAAAAACTACAGTGACAGTTCAGCTGCACTGCAGAAGACCTGCCTACACACTGCAGAGCGATATTATCCTTCTCAGAATTTTCTCCACAAATTATTAGCATTTTCTCCTCTGAAGGACAGCAAAGATAGCTTCTGCTGAATGCTTGCCCAGGGATATTTTTTGTTCTGATTTATCTTAGAGCCGCCATATGGTGGAGGTCTCAGCAAAGGTGCACTACGGTGATGATTAAGTTAGTCAGCATGGGGTCCTGGCTGAGACAGAAAGTTCGGACTGCTGCGTATCTCTTCGGGAGGAACACAGAACGTCTGCTCATCAATCTTTAAGCCAACCAAAAGCAAACAGTTTTTTTTTTCTTCCCAAAAAGATGAGTAGGAGGGAAGGATACCGCTGCTAATGTCATCATCCTTCCAGACGTTATTTTCCGTAGCAGAAAACTCGTCCAAATGGAAACCAGACCAACCTTTATTTTCCTGCAGATCTTTCAGGCCAGGCTCAAATGGGAGATTTTCACTCACACTTTGTAGATCATATTTGTTGGCTCTGACTCGTGTAAATATATATTTGTATGTAACTCATGGATCACATATGATAGCCAATCCCAATCTGATTACATCATGCTCTGCATATGCTGTACAATAACACACACCATGCTCTGGATTAATATTCTGATTGCATAGAATCTAACCTTTTGAAAAGTGATATTCCTAACCCTGCAGTCCCTCCTTTGCTGTTTTTCCTCTAAGCAACAGATATTTTTCCCTGAGGGATTTTTACAGGTCAGTCACAATCTGCTGCTCCAAGACGCAGCGGTTAATCATTTATTTCTACAGATATAGCTGAACTGAAGTATCCTAAGACCATCTTCAATCTATTATTTGAAGCAGTTTTGCTTCAAACGGTCTGTTTGTCTCTGTTTGGATATGACTTGTTGGTAATTCATCCCACACATTAATTTTGTGATGTGCAAAAAATTAGTGATGTGCAAAAATTTTTTACAGAAACATATTTTCTCGTGCTTCATAAGCTTGGCAATGTGTTTGGAATTAAAAAAAAACAAAAACAAAAAAAAAGTATTTCCAGTGCAATTTTGTGAAATACATCTACTGAGATATGATTAAAAAACCTTCTCATCCACTTTTTTTTATCAAAACATTTGTTTTGTTTTTTTTTTTTTCCAAAATTGGCTTGTTTCCATTAAGCAAATTTACTTTTGTAATTTTATTTTGTTCTATTTCATGGTGAATGGAAACAACAAGTGGGCCAGGGGTGGTTTTTTTCACTTGACTTGAACCTGGACCCGATACCGGTACTGAATCAGAACCTCTTTACTTTACAGACACAGATTCCCACAAATACAAAGAAATATTTGCTTTCTGAAAATGGAGTTCTAATATTTCCGTTTAAAAATGTAAATATTCATTTTTCTGTAACTAGACGGACAGCTGTCAGCACTTCTTAAACAAACTGTCTCAAAAATATCTTTCCTGTATCTCCTGCTAAAATTCCCCTTGCTGCAGCTCATTGTTCTAAATGTGTAACCTTAGCTCCTCAAATGTCTCCCTGGTGAAGAAGCTGCGGCTGCTTATTTATTTTATTCAACTTTTTAACCAGTAGGTAGGACTCTTGAGTCCTAAAATCTCTTCTTAGGAGCGTTCCCCGGCCAAGTCAGCAGGCAGTTTAAACAGCAATAGCTGCAGCATGCTTATAAACACATCAATACTTTTATACATCGCAGGAGACCAACAATAAAAGCTTTAAAACCATAACCAATGCAATGCTATTATAAAGTCATAGTAACAGGCATCAGCAGCAAAAATATAGCAGATTTTTTTAGTGCGATATGTTTGTGATGTGTTTATTTGAGATTTAAATTCCTGAAGTTTACTAAAAAAAAAAAGAACAGACGAGATGCAAAAGCTTTGGAATGCTGGTAGTGATTTCAGATGATTATTTCTCCAAGATGATAGAATAGTCTAAAAAATGTTCTACCATGACTGCTATTATTTTAAAGTAGAAAGTGTTTACAGAGCTGACATTTTAATATAGGTTTGTTCTCCAGATTGGAAAAACTTCCTTTCCATTAAAGGGTCAGTATTATGTAAAATTGACTTTTTAGATCTTTGCATTGTGTTATAATGTTAGTTCCTCATTGCAAACATACCTGGAGTATTGCTTTGGTTCTTTCTTGCATGTTGGAGAAATCCCTAAATCTCCATGGCAACCATTCAGCTGTGCAAAACGCCTGGGTGGATCTAACTCCACCTTCCAAGCGGAGCTCCTCCTCTGAGCTGCTGTTCCCAAGCTTCCACCTCACAGAGCAACAACCCATACCCCAACTCTTTCACTCAGCTCTCTCAGACTAGCTAGCAGCATTTAGCAAACGCCTTGTGGAACTGCGCATCAGCAGAACTCATTACAGGAGCTACTTCTCAGTGGAACGCTGATAAAAAGTGGATAAGTGGTTCAAAGAGGAGCCATGTTGTGATGACTTCTTGAAGGCTGAGTTACAGAAAGAGTTTTTAAAGAGACACAGGCCCAATTTCTAGTCCTAAATTACAAACTCATATTTCTTTTTAATCATATTTGATATGTAGCTGTTTTTTGAAACTGAAGTTAATATAGTAACTTGACTGTGCTATAAGATGGCACTTTGTGCCTGGAAAACACTTACTACTTCCCCTTTAATTATAAAATCTACTATAATTCATTTCTGATTGCTTTATGCCCTAGATGCATTGTGTGTTAGGAAAGTTGTTAAGGTTTGGATGGAAAACACAGACGTGTCTGATCGCTGCACCTATTTGCTTTAATCCACTTTAAAACCATAAAATCCATTTACTTTCCTGACAGACCCAATTCCTTTGGAAACGGAGCCTAGCTGAAGCATTCCCAGCCCTCCTCTGTGTGGGGTATGAAACTGTAAGTGTTTGCCCAGAATTCAATCACAACAGGGTTGTTTAGATCAGTGGCAGCAGATTCATGCGTGCCAGCAGGTTTTCCCCCCGCTAAAATTCTCTTCAAATCCCACTGTGAGGTGCACTACAGGCTCTGCGGCTGTTGACTAAGCTAACTATGAAACAAAACCAAGTGAGGGAGCAACAAAGCAGTAGTCAGACTGCATCAAGTCCGTGTCTCTGGTGCCAGCAACCAGCTGCATTAGCATACTGCCAGGGCCACGGGGCGCCTATGAAGGAAGTCCAAGCAGAGGGATCAGCTCAGTGTTTCTCAGGGTCACACTCACATTCTCACAATCATATTGTTCTTCCTCACATTATGGAGCTGCTGATGGCAGACAGGAGAGAGAGAGAGAAAAAGATCTAATCAAAATATCCTCTTGGATTGGACGTTTCTTCTCTTTATCTATTTCTGGGCGATGCAGAGTTGTACCAGAGACAGAGACTCTTAGCGCATATAGCATGCCTCGTTCCCCCCGGGCTGGTTTAGCACTGCAGTCCATGTGGAGAGCAGCCAGCCTTGAAGAAGTGGAGAAGCCAACCGTCCTCTCGGAGCTAAAACCTGAGCAGCAACTCAAAGCAATTTTCTGGCTGTTTAATCCTTCGTTTGTGACGCCTGGGCTCTGACTGCTTTTGTTCTTCTGTGTGTTGCTCAGTCTAGGATAGAAAAAGTTCTGGTGGAACCCAAAGGTCCATATTGTAAGGACTTCCTGCATCAGTTCACGTTGCCTAAATATTTCTACTTTATACTTCTTTGGAAATGCTGACATCACGACAACAAACATTATATATTTCATTGAGACTTTTATACAACAGACCAGCAAGAAACAATTCATGACTATGACTTACAGAATGATGCTTTTTATTCTAAAACACGTAGTTTGTATGTGAGTCAGCCTTTTTACTGGGTTACCCCTAATTAAAGGAACATTTTGAAGCCACCTAACTTGTAAATAGAGTTCATTTCTGTGTAGTTTGGTGTCTGTTTTAGCCTGGTCATTTCACTCCTGGCCTATTGCGCTCGATTCAAATACAGACAGTCTGGGCTTTCTCCCATTGACTTGGATTCTCTCTGGTAGAGTTTCTACTGGGCCAATCAGAAAACAGAACGAGAAGTCATAAATGACTAAGTTGATTTTCTGAGCTGTTTTCCAATTGTAGCCTCTTTGTAGTTTTAGCATTGTCAGCGTGTTTGCCACGCTTCCAAACATTGAGTTAGCATTAATAGCTGCCTCGTTCGGATCAGCACTTCTCGTTTCCCAGAGGAGGATGGTTATTTACAGCACAGGCAATTTCCATTAAGCATCATAGCGTCGAACTGGCACATTACATACAACACAACCAAACGTTAGCGATTATGTAAAATTTAAAACCTCAACAGACTCCATGACTCCAGGAAGCAATCGTTTCTCAATAGCAGAGAGCCCAGATCCTCTGGATGAAGCAAAGTGTAGAACAGGGCTACTATAGGCAACCTCTGTATTAATATATCTAGAGAACAAGTAGCAACATAATGCAGCAGTTAGGAAGTTTAGAGTCGGTTTTGTTAGTTTATTTGGATCCCTATTTGTTATTGCCGTAACATTGGCTACACTTCCTGGAGTCCACATCATTGCTAAATTTGGACAACCGTGGAAGAAGCTCACCTTCACACCATAAAGGTGATTTGCTAAGATCAGTGTTTATGTGAGCCTTTTGCAGTATTAAAAATAAAGGGCTGGTCTGGTTCTTTTCAGTGACTATTCCAAAACTAGATAATCTAGGCTAGCTAGTCCAGCCTATCTTCCTATGATAGACTGGACTGTCAATGACTGAAATGTGATGTGAAAGCAGGAAAACCTGTGTGAAGAAAACAAACCAACATTCTGTAGTGCTCCACCTTTAACTGATGGACCTGGGATTGCAGAGAGTACCTCAGCAGAGGATTTCCATTAGGACACATGTGTCAAATTTCAGTCCTCAAGAGTCAGTGCAACTTCTAGATGTCTCTTTTACACATCTGGGTCATAGCTGGACTTTGTAGAATTTTAGTGCATGAATAGGTTAATTCAATCTTTTGATTCTTGTTGGACTTGTTGGACTCAAGGACTGGAGGTTGACACCCTGCCTGGGGTTTCCTCAGGACTGAGCTCGGGTGGGCTTATACAGTATATATATGTATATATATGTATATATATGTATATATATATATATATATATATATATATA
>CAEGAE010053971.1:0-29200 GCA_903067095.1 Girardinus metallicus
TGTTCAAACTACAACAACCTCAGGTCTGTTCAAACTACAACAACCTCAGGTCTGTTCAAACTACAACAACCTCAGGTGTGTTCAAACTACAACAACCTCAGGTCCGTTCAAACTACAACAAAACTACAACAACCTCAGGTCCGTTCAAACTACAACAAAACTACAACAACCTCAGGTGTGTTCAAACTACAACAAAACTACAACAACCTCAGGTCTGTTCAAACTACAACAACCTCAGGTCTGTTCAAACTACAACAAAACTACAACAACCTCAGGTCTGTTCAAACTACAACAACTTCAGGTCCGTTCAAACTACAACAAAACTACAACAACCTCAGGTGTGTTCAAACTACAACAACCTCAGGTCTGTTCAAACTACAACAGCATCAGGTCCGTTCAAACTACAACAGCATCAGGTGTGTCCGTGACAACGCTCCGTTTCGCTGAAGGCTGGATGAACTGAGCCAACATCAGTTACACAGCTGGTGAATTTCAAAATGGCTGCTGAGAGAAAGTTTGCATTATATTGCATGTGAATATGGAACAACATCCTGACATTGGGGGAAATATTCTGTCCAGATGTTTTATTGTAAAGAAAGTTTTCTTTTCTTTTTGACTAGCTGTTATCTGGGAATCTAAATTTTGTTCCATCATCATAAAAATAACAATTCAAGTAAGATAATTAGAGTTAGCAACCTCTCCACAGAACCCCTAATCAACTCGTTGTGCAGATTAACTGTTTGCTTCTGTGCAGATTTTGACATTTTAGTTTAAATTTGTTTAATTTAGCCTTAAACTGCCCCAGTGCTGCCCTCTTTGGGTCGAATGGAGGTACTGCATTTTGATGTTCACGTCACTCAGCCGCATTTCAGATGTAAAACCAAAAGAACAAAGAATTTGGACTTTTGATCTCAGAAGATTAAAGTCAGTATTCTCAGATTAAAGTCAGTATTCTCAGATTAAAGCCAGTATTCTCAGATTAAAGTCAGTATTCTCAGATTAAAGTCAGTATTCTCAGATTAAAGTCAGTATTCTCAGATTAAGGCCATTAAAGTTTGGTTCACTTTAAGGTATAATTCAGCAGACAAACGTTTCAGGGACTGTTTTTGGTTCAACCCAGAACCAAGATGGTGGCCATGTTACTGATGTTATCTGTGGGGTTTCTGAGATAAAATGGTGCAAACTGTTTTATATGAATTTATTCAGCTCTAAAAGATGAATTCAGTCATATAACAACGGTGAATCTCATCACGGTATCTAGAAGACACACACCCAGCAGAAAGTTTAACTCGACGAGTAAACATGATTTAGTTGGGGATGATATTCACAGTTTAAGCGTTAGCATGTTAGCATCCAGTTGTTCGGTGTAAAGCTTTACAAACACAACTCTTTCTCCTCTCGGTTTTCCTGTTTCACGTTCTGCTGTCCGTCCAGGTACCTGGTCCAGTTTCTGTTCCTGCTGTCGGAGCAGCAGGCCGTCAACAAGATGACGCCCAGCAACATCGCCATCGTCCTGGGCCCCAACCTGCTGTGGCCGCGCGCGGAAGGGTGCGTAGCAAGCTCCTGTTTCTGTGGTGACCTCTGCAGAAAGGTCAAAACCAGAGGAGGACCAGCAGTCAAACAGAAACAACGCTGGGGAGAAAACTGTCACATCACTCAAGGTGTTAAAACATTACCACACGTTTTAACACCTTGAACGTGTAATAACCTTTATAAAATCGCTTCATGTCACCTTTTCATCTTAGATCTGCAAACAAATGAGCCGTTTAAAACAGACTTTTACCAATAATCTATAGCAACAGTGATTTACAGAGAAGTTCTCTAGACCCAGCTTTTATTTTGATAGTCCACTTCCGCTTTTTGGCAAGTGAATTTGCATATTAGCCAAATCTTTAGCTAGCTCAGAGACAGATGTTTGGAGCTAAATACTTAGCTTGCTAAACCTGGAGGGAAAAATGAATTGGCTTATAGCCACTAATGTTTTTAACTAATGGATGATTTCACATCTAGTTTCTGACTTGTTTTCTACTGACATCGATAGCAACAACGATGGTAAACAAGATGCTACTTGTTGGATAATCCTGAGGTATTTTTATGGATTGAGATTAAATCCATCTGTTTGCTCCACAGAGCTCAAACGTTTCCTGCTTCGGTTAGTTTGGCAGCAGATGGGCTCAGTTTTTACCAATAAGCTTCGAACTCTTTTAAACTTATTTACCTGCATTGAACACCCACAGAGAGCCGGACTGGGACCGGTTTATGTTTCATATCGTCGTGATTTTCATGTTTCCTGCCTGCAGTTCTTGGTTTTGTATCCGTTGAGTTTTGCGGTTCTTGCTTGTGCTGCTGTTCAGGGAAGCCGCTCTGTTCGACATGGCTGCAGCGTCGTCCGTCCAGGTGGTGATGGTCATCGAGCCGCTAATTCAGCACAGCTCCAGTCTGTTCCCAGAAGGTAAACTCAGCACTTACAAAAATAATTCTGAATATTATGAGATTTAGCTTCAGAAGCGCAGCAGTGAGAAACGGATGAAACTAAACACTTTGCATCTGTAAACGTCAAAATGCTCATTCAAGAGATTTCTTTAATCTGGTGATTTAAATATTTAGTGATTCTTTTTGTAGTTTCATCTCATTCAGATTTGTTTTTAAGACCATTAAGAACATCATTTTATTTTCCGTTTGCATGCTTACACTGTAAAAACACAATCAATATCTCACCAAGTAATTTTGGTCTAGTTTCTACTCCAAATGTTTTGGCACAATTGAAATAAGACAAAACTGACTTTTCCGCAAGAAATAAGACCTCGTTTTAAGTGAATAATTCCTTAATATCAATGAAATGTTACTATATTTATTTAATTCAAGACATTTTTCCCATGTAAGTAAAATAATTTTCCAGAGGAACTGAGTTTTTTTTACATCAGTTGCTGCTGCTCCTGTTGCTGCTGTGGTTGCTGCTCCTGTTGCTGCTGTGGTTGCTGCTCCTGTTGCTGCTCTTGTTGCTGCTCCTGTTGCTGCTCTTGTTGCTGCTGCTCCTGTTGCTGCTCTTGTTGCTGCTCCTGTTGCTGCTCTTGTTGCTGCTCCTGTTGCTGCTCTGGTTGCTGCTGCTCCTGTTGCTGCTGTGGTTGCTGCTCCTGTTGCTGCTCCTGTTGCTGCTCTTGTTGCTGCTCCTGTTGCTGCTCTTGTTGCTGCTCCTGTTGCTGCTGTGGTTGCTGCTCCTGTTGCTGCTCTGGTTGCTGCTGCTCCTGTTGCTGCTGTGGTTGCTGCTGTGGTTGCTGCTCCTGTTGCTGCTCCTGTTGCTGCTCTTGTTGCTGCTCTTGTTGCTGCTCCTGTTGCTGCTCTTGTTGCTGCTGTGGTTGCTGCTCCTGTTGCTGCTCCTGTTGCTGCTGTGGTTGCTGCTCCTGTTGCTGCTCTGGTTGCTGCTGCTCCTGTTGCTGCTCTGGTTGCTGCTGCTCCTGTTGCTGCTCTGGTTGCTGCTGCTCCTGTTGCTGCTCTGGTTGCTGCTGCTCCTGTTGCTGCTCTGGTTGCTGCTGCTCCTGTTGCTGCTCTGGTTGCTGCTGCTCCTGTTGCTGCTCTGGTTGCTGCTGCTCCTGTTGCTGCTCTGGTTGCTGCTGCTCCTGTTGCTGCTCCTGTTGCTGCTGTGGTTGCTGCTCTAGTTGCTGCTGCTCTCTGAGCCTCCGGTTGCTCTACAAACTCAAACCACAGCCAACACAGCAGGTCAAAGTGAAACCGCAGCGTTAGCTGGTGTGGCGCTCTCCTTTAGCATGCATGTTTAGAGCGTTAGCTGGCACAGCACTGGCTTCAGAAAAACCCAAATAGGTTTTGTGGTTTTGTAACTAATATAAATAACAAGAAGCTGATCATTTGGCTAAGATGAACTAATGTCTGATGGAGTCGTCCTTTTGTTTGCAGCTGTTGACTTTGAGATCCCTGAGCTTCCTGAAGTCCCAGATACTCCAGCTCCTGCTGCCCAGACCTTCTTCTCAGAGAAGGACCGACTGAGCAGAACCGTGTCCTCCTCTTCGTCCACGTCCTCCTGCTCCTCCTTCCACTTCCCCCTCTCCAAAACCAGCAGGTGCTGCTGAAGGCAGGAGGAACATTTCCTCCACACCAGCTGAAATGAACAGATCAGGGTTGAACACAAAGAATTATACCTAAACCCCAGTGGTGGCTACTGCTAACTGCGCTAACTTTTGTTCTGCTAATGATAAATGCTACGACAACATGGTTTTTAGCAGAAGCTAATGCTCATACGTTAGCTTGAGCATTAGAATTTATCTGGAAAAAGCAATTTAGGGGAAGCTAAGTGCGCTATAAGTTTTCAAAGTGAGCAAAAACTGTAGAGTGCTAAGCTAAAAATTAGCTCTCCCATTAGCGGATTAGCTTAAATGTGTAATTTTGAATGTGTGTGGCTTATTGGATTATAAGTTTAAACTTTAGCTTTTAAAATAGTTTGCTGCCTCGTTAAGACGCTCCTGGTTTTCCTCCCGTTAGCACGGCCTCTCAGGACAGCAGCGGCTTCTTCCGGGCTAAATCCGGTTCTGTTGGCAGCCGCAGCAGCACCACCACATGGGGAAGCCCCGCCTCTGACCCGGGAGCCAATCAGAACGCAGCATCCAGCGGTTCGTCCGAGTCCAGCGCAGCTCCAGCTCCCAGGTCGTCCTCTGGATCCGGATCCACGCCCGACCAGATCCCGACTCCGTCTCCCAGGGCGACGGCGCCAAACCCAGCCGTGCCGATGAGGAATCCCAGCCAGAGGCAGAGTTTGGACCAGAACCAGCTGGAGCCCATTCTGGAGGCGCCGCCTGAGTCTCCCAAGGCGACTCTGACGATAGCATCACCGTACAAACGTAAGCGATGGCAGAATTACCGACTCAGCACTTTCACCTTATTAAAATATATAGTAAAAAAAGGTAAACAAGTTTTAAATGTTGAAGATTTTCCACCTGAGGACCCGACGTGTGTTCTTTACAGTTTGGGGATTTTTTCTTTTTTTTTTTTTTAATCTGGTACCAATCGTTTATTTCCTCTTGTGGTTGATAAAGCAGCACAGTCCTGTGTACATCCTGTTTCCTGAATGTACACAGGAAACAGGAAGTTTCTCACACCAGTGACCAAAATGTCAGCAGATCGATTTCCACAGCAGAGAGGGAAACATCTCCTCCAGCTCTGAACCGTTTCTTACAAATGATCAGAATCTGATCACTTGAACAAGAGATGGTTCTGTGTGACCCAGCCTACAGAATGATTATTTACCCGGCAACAGCTGACCCTGCGGCTTTAAAAAGGGGACGAATAATCTCAGCAGGTATCTGGGTCAGTATTTCTGACTGCTGCCCTGCAGAAGCAGGTCCTGCGTCGGGTTCACGTTCTCTCTCTGTACGTTTGGGCTCACAATCCAGCTGAAAACCCGCCATAAAATAAACGTTTCATATCAGTCGATATCAATAATTATTGATTAGTTTCTCGTTTGAGATATTTGAAGTGCCACCAAACTGGGTGTGACTTTTCCTGTTTTATCCAGTTTTTATTCCAGGTTGTTTTTATTTTTTAGCAGTGATGAAGAACGGTGGGGAAACGGGTTCCTCAGCATGTTGTTGCTAGGCAACCAAAGAGCGAGCGAGTTAGTTAGTTGATGCTACCAACCCAGCTGAGCTAGCGATGACAGGTGGAGTGGCTAACATCTCCCAGAATGCCGTGCGGTTCTATATATTGAATATTCTATCAGGCATGTTATTGATTGATATCGATCAAGTGTCTATCAGGAAATGTACTGTTGGTTTCTGGTCCAGTCTACTCTCTGGGTTCTCCGGGTTCTCCAGCCTCCTCCTGCGGTCTGAAACTTTTCTGTTTTGCCAACAGATGGTTGATCAGCTCATTTAACCACCTGCTCTGCTGATGAGCCGTCAGTCTGTGTTTCTGTCGCCTTTTTTTATATTGAACTGAAGCACTGAATTCTGCAGCACATCTACACATCAAGGTTGTCAAAGTCAAGCTAGCATAGCTCACATACTTCCTTTTACTCTGACAGGTTAAATAGCCCAAATTATTGTAAATTCTTTACTATGAAAGTTTGCAAACTGGATCTGTTACTATTAACAATTAACAGATTACAAAATTAGTTGATGATTATTCCAACTATTGAGTAATCTGATTTATTCCGATTAATCGTTCCAGCCTTGACGTAATTATTATTTAACTAAAGCGGAGCAGCAGAACTTGGTTTGAAGGTCCATTTTGTTTGTTTTTCTTTTCAGCGAAACGAGCCTTCAACTTGACCAAAACCGGTCAGACCAGTGACCCGGTGGGATCGGTCCAGTTCTCCAAACCCAGAGCGCCGGCTCCGCCCAGGGCTCAGGCTCCGCCCCCTCTGACCTCAGCCCCGGCCGCTGACGCCACGCCGATGCCGGGCGCTCCGCCCACCAGCGTGAAAAAGCCTGTGCCGAAAAAGGGCGGAGTCAGAGCGCCGAGCTGCCCGCCGCCTCTCCCGCCGCCGTCGCAGCCCAAACCGTTTCCCTCCGTGGCGCAGTGAGGCGCCACCGATTGTAACGTTTTATCCCCAAACACGTCATTTATTTATTGTTTATTTACACAACCTGATGGTCCGAGTCTCTGCAGACCTGCAGGCGTTAAACTGAAGGAAGCTGATAAAATCATCCAGTTTTATGTTTCTGTTCGACAAACTAAAAAAACATGTAAATGAATGCAAATCTAATTAAAAATGTCTTTATTCATTCATATAATCATCTTTTATAACTGATGCTGCGTAGCGGCACTGCAGGTGCTCTTACATATTCATAGGTCAGCTAATATCTTCATGTACAGGAATGTAATAAAAACGTATAAACTCATCCCTTAAAGGCAAAACTTCATAAAAACATTAAAGAAGGTGCACTTTGTGTTTATAGAGAAGATCTGCAGCAGTAAAGAGCAGCTACAGGGTTAGCCTGCAGCAAATAGCTGTTAGCTAACTGCTAACAGCTAGCTGCTTCAACATGAGGGGAAGGGCAAGGAGTCATTAGTAAAGCTACACTGTAAAAAATTAACAGCAATTATTTGAGTTTTTTAACTCGTCATAAGAGGAAAAAAAACATTTTAATGTCATATTTTCATTATTCATTTATAAATGTCAGTTTCAAACTAAATATTTAGCTTTTAAGCTATGTGAAATATTTATACTAAATATTTAGCTCGTGAACTAAATATATAATTTGGAACTAGTTTATTCCAAACTAAATATTGATCTTCAAATTAAACGCTTAGCTCCCCAACTAGGTTTTTATTTTGACGCTAAATGTTTGGTTTCATACCTTAATATAATTTGGAGGTAAAAATTTTACTTGCTAACCAAATATTTACTTTGGGGCTCAACATTTAGCTTACTCAGGCTTAAAGCTAAATATTTAGTTTGCAAATTAAAGATTTCATTGAATTATTTTTAAACCAGGTGTGTCTCACTGTGATTAAAAGTCCCAGGAGAGGCCTGACTTTTATTATTTAGTTTCTAGTCCAAATATCGAAATGTTCAGTTTGTGATGTTTCTAAATAACAACATGGTAAAAATACGACTCAGAAATGAACCCCATTTTTTCCTCTAATAGGCTAAATAACCCAAATTATTGCTCTTATTTTCTGACTAACTTTTCAAATGGTGAACAGAAACTGAAGGAAACTTTAATAAAATGTATTTTAATCAACTTCCTTTCCTCTGACATTCCTGGTAAAACCAAGTCAACAAATCACCTTCAGAAGTCGGTTTGCCTTTTGTTCCACTTTGCTGGTCTGTCACATTAAATCCTGATAAAACACAAGAACGTCTGTTTGCTTCTGGAAACAGGCGATGCTCCGTTCCATTCTGCTCCATTCTAGAAACCCTAGATCTGCCGTGTTAATAACTTCTGTTCCCTTTTTGTGCCATTTGTTCCTGAGTGAAATCAGTTTGTAGGTTTGCAGTTTGGTTCGGACTTCCTCTCGCCCAGAACGTCACTGCTGCAGAACAGGAAGTGTGAGGGGAACCAGGCGAGCAGCAGGCTGTGTAACTTCCACATAAAGTCGTTTTTATCCTCCCTGAAGGTGAAATAAGCAGCTTTCTTTGGCACGCCTCTGATTTCCACGTCTATGTTTCTCCTCAGTCTCTTTCTCTGGAGCCGGTTTCTCAGAAATGGAGAACCGATCTTTACTAACAATGGATCTGTGTTGCTGTTTGCAGAGCAGCTTGTTTGGAATTAAAAAGGAACGATTCTCCAGGTTTCCAGGGAACCTTTTATACAGAATTCACCGTTTTTATATTTCCATTCTGGTTTCTACTGCTTCTGAAAACAGCCTGCTTTAAAAAAAAGACATTTTTTGGCAATAAGTTTGTTTTTAAAGAAGGTGCACTTCGGGGGGTTTCAAAAACCCCCCGACTGTTGAGTCACACTGCACCGTTACCTAGCAACCCCAGAGAAGCCCCACCCGTTACCTAGCAACCTCAGAAAAGCCCCACCCGTTACCTAGCAACCCCAGAGAAGCCCCAATCATTACCTAGCAACCTCAGAGAAGCCCCACCCGTTACCTAGCAACCTCAGAGAAGCCCCAGCCATTACCTAGCAACCCCAGCAGAGCTCCAGCAAGTTTGGTCAGCTGGTTTTCCCGTTGTATGCGCTGTACAATGGCTGCAGGAAAAGACGAGTTTTGTTGTTGACTTACCATCCAGAAAGCTTTTTCTACGACGGCGCATTAGGGCCATCGAAGATGGGAAAATAAAACAGGAGTGGTGACTGTCTGTCAAAAAAGGCTGAAGTTTTGAGATTTTGAAATAAAATTTTCTTGAAGTGACTTGGAATTTAAAAAAAAAAAAGGTTAACCTCAGAGATTTATGAGTTTCAAAATTTGCTGAACTTTAACATGTTTGACCTTTTCTAGAAAATTTCAGATATTAATTTCAAAATTTCTGAGTTTTTTGGTGGAAATTTACTCTTTTTCTATCTATAATAACCCTAATAACTTGCTGCATTCTTGTTGGTTGTGCAGGAGGCGCCACTTCTGCCTTTCTAAGATGTAGGGTCGCATAATTGTGCATCTTTTTGCAGCCATTTTCATGTAAGCAGCAGCTTGTTTGGATTTAAAGTGACAGACACCATAAAAAGCTCATTCTTAGAGAAAATCTCATGATTTTGTGCAAACCCTGACAGACATGTTTGTTGATGAGTCCTGACCTTTTCAGGAAGGTCACCGTCAAGAAGGTTCGTTTGGTTCCTTCCTGTCAGACTTTGATTTCGTCCTCATCGTCCATGAAGCTGTAGGATATTTTCTTCCTGGACTGACTCCGGAGCTCCTCCATCTTGTTCTGTCCCTTTAAGAGGCCGACGCCGTAGTGGCGCGCTAGCACGTCGGTAGCGCTCTGAAACCGCTCGCTCTTCATCCGGATCCCGACCCCCTCAGCAGAACCCAGCAGCACGTCCGGTACTTCCCCGGAGAATCTCCTCACCGCGTTTTCCTCCTCACACCGGTGAGGACTCGTCCCGCCGCCGTCCTCCCTCAGCAACGAGTCCACGAAGGACACGGTGGCAGAACCGTCCGACCCGCACGCCGACTCCGCCTCCTCCGCCCGCCACACGGCGGCGCTCTCCTCTGGGCGCCCGTCAATCAGCCCGAACACTTCGCTCATTAGGGACGGGCCGAGGTCAAAGGTGAAGGTGTCCAGGGAGGTGAGGGAGGGCAAGGAGTCGGAGTACGCACCGCGGGTCGTCCGTTTGGGTTCAGAGGTCACGATGGCGGCGGAGCAGGGGGACAAGATGGCGTCGGTCTGATCGGTGAGAGAGCCGCGGTGAACATCAGAGGAGACGGGCGGCTGCTGGCGCTCCAACCGGGACAGACGAGGCAGAGTGACGAACCCGGACTGCAGACCTGGAGAACAGAACCATCAGAACCAACAGAACATTAGGACCAACAGAACACCAGAACCAACAGAACCATCAGAACCATGAGAACCATCAGAACCACCAGAACCATGAGAACCAACAGAACCATCAGAACCATGAGAACCAACAGAACCATCAGAACCATGAGAACCATGAGAACCATCAGAACCATGAGAATCACCAGAACCATGAGAACCATCAGAACCATGAGAACCAACAGAACCATGAGAATCACCAGAACCATGAGAACCATCAGAACCGTGAGAACCATGAGAACCAACAGAACCATGAGAACCACCAGAACCATGAGAACCACCAGAACCATGAGAACCAACAGAACCATGAGAACCATCAGAACCATGAGAACCATCAGAACCATGAGAATCACCAGAACCATCAGAACATTAGAACCATCAGAACCAACAGAACCATGAGAACCATCAGAACATTAGAACCATCAGAACCATGAGAACCAATAGAACCATGAGAACCATCTGAACATTAGAACCACCAGACCCATGAGAACCAACAGAACCATGAGAACCATCAGAACCAACAGAACCATGAGAACCACCAGAACCATGAGAACCAACAGAACCATGAGAACCACCAGAACCATGAGAACATTAGAACCATCAGAACCAACAGAACATTAGGACCAACAGAACACCAGAACCAACAGAACCATCAGAACCATCAGAACATTAGAACCAACAGAACCATGAGAATCATCAGAACCATCAGAACATTAGAACCACCAGAACCATGAGAACCATCAGAACCATGAGAACCACCGGAACCATGAGAACCATCAGAACATTAGAACCATGAGAACCAACAGAACCATGAGAACCATCAGAACATTAGAACCAACAGAACATCAGAACCATCAGAACATTAGAACCATCAGAACATCAGGACCATCAGAACATTAGAACCATCAGAACATCAGGACCATCAGAACATCAGAACCATCAGGACCAACAGAACAAATAAAATATTAAAATTGCACATATATACTATTTAAATGTCACACATATGCAATATTTATCGCATTAATACATAAAAGACTAAGATTGCACATATAAACTAATAAAACATAGACTCACCTTTTCTATGTGAGAGTGACGTCACGGAAGAGGCGGGGCATCATTTGGACATCAGATCGCGCATGCGATACCACAGTGACGTCAGCTTCAAGTTGGAGACTGGAGCTACACGGTGTTAGCGGCGTTTAGCTCAAGGCTAATCTGATTTATGAACGCTAATTTCGGCCAGCCTTCTCTCCCGCTCTCTCCTCAAGCGCTCGGAGGTTCACTTAGGTCTGTACTCCGGCGTTAGAGCTGGAGTATTAGAGCCGGAGTTAGCCGGTCTTAGAATAAGCGGTAGAGCCGGAGTTAGCGGCCTTAGAACCGGAATAAGCCCTAAGTGAACCTCCGAGCGCGTGAGGAGGGAGCGGTAGAGAACGGCTGGCCGAAATTAGCGTTCATAAATCAGATCAAACTTGAGCTAAACGCTGCTTACTCCGGCTCTAAGGCCTTACGCCGGCACCAGAGCCATAAGTGAACCTCCGAGCGCTTGAGGACGAAGCGGAGCTAACGCCGGGGTAAGGCCTTAGAACCGGCTCTAAGGCCGCTTACTCCAGCTCTAACCCCGGAATAAAGCCCTAAGTGAACCGCCGAGCGCTTGAGGAGGGAGCGGGAGAGAACAGCTGGCCGAAATTAGCGTTCATAAATCGGATTTACCTTAAGCTAAACGCCGCTAACACCGTGTAGCTCCAGTATCCAGAATGAAGCTGACGTCATTGTCGTATCAACGCATGCGCGATCTAATCTCCAAATGATGCCCCGCCTCTTCCGTGACATCACTCTCACATAGAAAAGGTGAGTCTGTATTTTATTAGTTTATATGTGCAATCTTAGTCTTTAATGTATGAATGTGTGATATTTTAATAGTATATATGTGCAGTTTAAATATTTTATGTGTGTGTGAGTTTTTAGTGGTGTGTGAGAGACAAACATAGTTTTGTCCAAACGTTTTTAGTTTATGGTTGAAACATGAGAAACTGAAAAGGTTTCAGTGGTGAGAGAACTGCTGCAGCGCTCTGCGGTTTAATAGACAAAGATCTCCATCAGGGTGAAGCCAAACTGCACCTCAGTAATGATTTCTGTTCAGATGGAGGCGTTTTATTTCTAATCAGAGTAAAATTATTACCAGCCTAACGTTCTAACAATGGAAAATATTCAATACGACAAAATATAACCAGGCTTATAATAAGTGGACTTAAATCGACTAAATAACAAACAAAAAAAAATAGCTAAATTTTTTTCTATCTTCTTGGCCTGTTAGTAATTTTGACTCTAATTTTGGCCCATTTGACAAACCATTTGTTCTCCCCTGAGATAAAACCTTGAACTGCTGGTCCTCCTGATGCGCTGTGACTCGCAGAGCCAGCAGGGGGCAGCACAGCCTTTCCTGGACAGCGTTGGTACCAACGAGGGGCTGAAATGTTTCTGTTGGCCTTCGCAGCCTGTGGCATCAGGAAGCCATGAGCAGAAAACCACCAGCTTGAATATATTAGAAACCAACATGATCTGCTTTCCAACTAAATATTTTACATTTAAGATAAATAAAAAAACTTGTCTGTAAATCTGTTCTACTCAGTACTAATGGCAGGTTTAGCTTCTCCTGGTTGTTTCTGCAAAAAACAAAATAAAAAAACGTATTAAGCACCGTTTTCCATCCAATTATTATTCAATTAATCCAAAAGTAATCCCCAGATATGTTGCTATTAAAATGATTTTTAGCTGGAGATGAATCCTTTTTCTACAGATTATCAAGTATTCACTAAAGTTCTTGACTTTTAGACAATAAAATGTTTATTTTCTTATTTAAAAAAAGAGGGTTTAGCTACTAGATGAAGATGTTTCTGCAGAGTCATTAGGTTTGGGGCGGGATTACTTTTCCATTAGTCTCGCTTGGTTTGGATACATTTGTTACCTTAAAAACTGAAATCATAATTTCAGTCATGTTTGCTGTTAGTTTGATGGTCTTCGTATTGAGTACATTTTGTTTTATGATGTTTTATTTGAGCGGTTTTATGATCCTGCGAACGCCCCGTTCATCTCTGCTGGGAAGCCAACGTGACATCATCTGGGTCTGCTCTGCTATTTTGGGATTAAGATGGGAGCGCCTCTAAATCCCAAAATTGTCCCAAGGCTCAACTTTAAATGTTTTCCCTTCAGATGAAACTGCAGCGCTGTTACAGAGAAAAACAAGGGCAAAGGTCAGATGAGTCAACCGACGTTAGCTTAACGCTATGGAGAACAAGCTACTGTCTGGGTTAGCTGAGTTCAGTCCTCTAGAGACAGATTTGTCCAAGATGTCCTCATAAATCCCCTCGGCTCATAATCAGCAGCGCTTGTTGTGAAAACAGAGATGGAGCTGTCTGGGCCTCACACACACGGTTCAAGCAGTCTGTGGTGTGTGTGTGTGTGTGTGTGTGTGAGGCCCAGTTATTTACATGCAGCACCCTGCTGTCCCTTCATCTGTAGGATACCTATCAAAGTTTCTCTTTGTATTTCCTCTCTTCGTACAGCTAACATGAACATTAGCCAGTGGTGGGCGCTCCTCTGCTAATGAGCTAATAGCGGAGCAAATTTTTCATTGAGCTCTGTAGCGTTATGCTAACTTTGAAAACTGTTAGCGCTATTAGCTTCCCCTAAATTAAAGTTTCCAGATAAAGCGCTACTGAACTGCTGGGAGCTAATTTTTAATTTGCTCCTTTAGCATTTCTGCTACCTTTGAAGTCGTTTGCTGCGCTTAACTTCCCCTAATAATTTAAATATTCTGGATAAAATAAAAAGTCTCTTTCAATTTGTTTTGGCTAAATTCCATGTTGGTGCAGCGTGTTAATGAAGCTAATGTCCATGATTAGTGCTTTAGGGTTAGAGCAGATAGCTTTTTAGTTAGCAGTACTGCTAACGTAAAAGTCCTCCACTGGTTGATTGTATCTCTGACTAAAGTGCCAGTCATGTACTACGAACTTTTTATTTTCAATGGCTGCCTTTGTCTGATAGTTAAGCAGTTTTATAATCTAAAAAGTGTGGAGGGCAAGAGCAAAAAAATAATAAATTTATAAAGGAAGGTACTGTAAGCTGGGTTACAGGGGCAGAAGCCCAGGGCCACAATTTATGGGGAGGCCAAAAGATTCTTCTTTTTAAAAAAAAATAAATTCATTCGTCTTTACAGTTCATTACTTTACATGCATCAGTTCATTCTGATGTATAAGACTACCTATTAATGTTCTGTCATTCTCACCAAACTGTCTCCAGCCCAGGGCCCCCGGCCAGTAAGTCCGGCCCTGGCTGTGAAGCTACTTTTGGCTCCATTGTTGAAATACCAGGAGATTTTTCCGACTCACCGTAGGAGCTCTTCTCCCGGTCCGGCGGGGTTCCGGGGAACAGCGCCCTGGCGGTGGGACTCCCGTTGGGCATGTCGACGTCCAGCCGCGGGAGGGAGATGGCGTTCTTGATGATGGGCGACACGGTGGGCGGCGGCGGCGACAGCTCCTTCGCTGCGTCACGGGGTCGGTTGTCCGAGCCCCGCCGGATGTGACGCAGCGTCCTGGAGAAAAACGCGCCGATCTTGTTGTCGGGTGAGGAGACGGAGACGGAGTCGGCGTCGCCGTTGCCGCCGTTGGCCGACCCGCCGTGGTTGCTCAGGAAGGACGTGTCTCCAAAGACGTCGCCGCCACGTCCCACGTGCATGGTGTGGCGGAAGTCGCCCAGCGGAGGGCTGATCATATCCGCCGTCAGGTCACCCTTATGGCGCCGCCGGCCGGGGGACACCAGGCCTTTGAGGCCGGACAGCTTCTCCTGGAGATTCATGACCACAGAACCTAATGGATGTTCTCCCAGTAAAGATCCGAACCGAAACCAAAGAACAAACCTCAGATCAAAGTTTGGTCCTAGTTCAAGTTTTTCCAAGATTAAAGGGCAAATCCAGGACCAAACTCTTCACCAGACTGTGTTTATTGTTTCAGTCCTGCTTTATGATTTGATGTTTCGCATCATCGAAGAAGTTAAAGAGGCAGAACCTGAGGGAACCGGGTTCAGTTGGGTTCCTGTTGGTTCTGCGGATCGCTGCAGGGTTTGGCCTGGAAACAGGAACAGGGCATCTATAGAGAAAAGAAAGTCATCTCTGTTAAAACTGGAGACTCTGGGTGTTTTTCAGCTGCTGCTGTAATAATGTAAATATGAAACATTGGCGCGGTTCAGAGACACATCAATGCTGAGAATCAAAACGTCCCGTTTTCCCTATAAATCTGTCCCAGAAGTTTTTAGGATTCCAAGCGTCCGCTGGAGTGGAACCGGCTAAATTTAGCCCACAGTCCTCCTCTGTGCAGCAAACCAGAATCTGCTTCTCATCCCCACATGGGAGGACTTCGTGCCTCCGCTCTTCCTGTTGTGTCTCGCTCACATTTCAGCAGCCGGACTGTCAGCTGCTCAGAGCGGCGGCCGACGCCTCGGTCAGAACAGCAGATCAGTTCAGGAGCAGGCAGAGTCAGACAGGAAGAGGTGATAATTACTGCAGCCCATGCTCAGATTTCTGACTAGAAAACCCACAGAATGGATCCAAAAAATCATTTTATTATTGATTTTTATGGTTATACTGCTCTGGTTGTATTGTAATAAAAAAATCAGAGTAATTGTTAGTAGTAGCCCAAATGATACACTGTAGAAACATTCTCTTTAATTCGCTCCAGTCAAGACTTGTGCAGGTCAAAGGTCAGAAAAAGGAAAGATAATATCTCTGCAGACCCCACACATCCTGGACACAAACTGTTAAATGTTTTGTCTTGACACAAGATAAAAACAATAAATATTAACCAACCTATTAGTTTTAGAAGCAATTTCTCTGTTTAGTCTTAAACTGATGCTTTTCTAACTTCCTGCGGTAGCTAACTGTTATGGTCGAAAATGAGCATTTTTAACAACTTTTAGTAGCTTTAGCAATATAAACGGACCGGACTGACAAACGGATGTAAGAATAGATAGAGATCATATCTCGCTATTACTTTTTAAAAACTAGCCTCTAAATTTAACTACAAAGTGATTTAAACTTGTAACGATGCGAAGCTAAAAACTACTGATATTTTTAACTACTGTTTTAACAATATAAATAGACCAGACAGATGAATGTAAAATATGTTTTTAATTATTATTTCCGTTTCCCTGAAGCAGCACTGCAGCCAAAACGTCTCATAAGTTTGTTTCAGTAAAGTTTCTACATCCTTCAGGCTTCAAACCATGAAGCTGGATAAAGTTCAATTTTTAACTCATGTTTTTCCAGCATATGCCATCACTGTCCTAGTAATTCCTGCTTATAATTACGGTTAATTTTCTTTTTACGCTTTATCTCTACCATAAAACCTTCTGCTTAGTTCTGCTTTTGTTCGTGTTTGCTGCCTTTCTTCTTCTTAAGTCTTTGTAAAACCATGCAAACTGGCTTTTTGCCACGTTTTCTGTTCCAGAAGAGTAATTGATATCCCGTCTAAAAATATTTTGATAGCACAAAGAGCTAAAAAATGCCCCTCTGTTTCTCTTTAGAGGTTTTTCTCAGCAGCTAAACGTCTGCAGGCCTCCCACGCACGCAAAGCCCAGCCTGGCGTCATTAATGAGCCTCTACGGTTCACAACACGCAGGATGGCATCAGGGCCCAGGCGGCTCCTATAATTTGGCGCTGACCGCAGACCAGGCCGGCCCTGCGCCGGCTGCTCAGGGCGGCCGCTGGCAGAGGGGCGCCGCAGAGCAGCGCAGGCAATGAAGAGCCAGAGGAAAACGGGATTTCCCAAGTTTTTAAAGTGCAAACTCATCCCAAATACAGTTGAAACCAGAAGTTTATATACACACTTTTTTTTTCACACTGAGGTGAAACCAGATTAAACTTTTCCTGTTTTAGGTAAATTAGGATTACCGCATTTTTTTCTATTTGCTAAATGCCAGAATAATGACAGAAATTTTCAGGCAATTTTTATAACTTTATTCAAAGTCAAAGGGTTAGATACTCTACATGATGTGAATTTTCCAACTGCGTTTCCATTTACCATAAAATGTGAAACTGAAATTCCAAAAAATTTGCAACGTGGAAATTTAAAAAGTCAAATTTTTCTGTACGTTTTTGTGCTAGGAGGAGGCAGTTTTTCAGCTGAATCAAAAGTATTTCACAAAACTACAATAGAAACACTTTTTTCACATCACAGGACTCACTTGAGCAACAACAGGATGTTACTACTGGCAGAAACGACAAAGACGACGACGACAGGAAGTTGTAGGAGGATGACGACGTTGCGTTTTATTTTTTGCGTCTTATCGTGTAGACAAACTTATTCACATGTGATTTTAATTGTGTTTCTTATTTAATGGAAAAACCGCATTGTCTTTTTTATATTGGCTGATAATAGATCAGGTTTTTTGCAGCACGTGTGAAGAAATGCTTGTCTTTTTATATAGTGTTTGTAAACTTCTGGTTTCAGTTGTAACTCCAGGAAACGCAGGCAGGCGTTCCCAATTACTCTGAGGTAAACCGCAGATGTAGTTTATCTGGATATAATCCCATTAAAAGACCTTAAACCACAGCAGGAAGAACCCCAAAACTTCCTGTCAGGCATTTTAATGAACAACTCTTCTTCGCTGAAACGTTTATTATCATAGAGATTCAAAATGCCATGAAATATCACAAAAAAATGCCTTAGGGCATTAAATCTGAAGGTCTAATGGTTTAATCCCAGATTGTCTGTCTTTGTCTTAGAAATCAGAAAAGTAGGGAAGCGTTGACAGCAGTCTGGATTATCCCCTAATCCTAGTCTCTCCCATTATCCCTCAGCTCAGAGCCTGTTAGCTGTTAGCTGACCCGCCCATCAAAATCTAATTAACTTGAACATATTAATTAGAACAGGAAACGGGGAAAATACAGCAGAGTAAAAACCTGTCTAAAATTATAGGAAGTAAAGCTGTGAACTCACGATGAAGAGTTCAAGAGAAGCTTTCCCAGACAATTTAACAATATTTAATATTTCTCACTAATTCTCATTGCAGACAGAAACTGCAAAAAAAACAACAACCACATTTTATTGAGGATTTTCTGACGTAAAAGCAACAAACCTTAAACTGTTTAAAGTCTTTCAAGAACAGTTATTAGCATGATAACATAGCATAGCATGATTCAAACCCTGAGTATTAAATCTGTATATTTTCTGTCTCCTTAATCTGCTGTCCAACATTTTGGACCAAACAGAACAAAACTAGTAAAGAACAACTCCAGTTTCACTACTCCGCTAATATTCAAGCTAATTTTTAGCTTAGCGCTTTAGCTAACTTTGAAAACATTTAACAAACTTAGCTTCGCCTGAATTAATTTCTTGGCATAAATTCTAAAAATTAAATAATTTACTTGGATATTTTTGCAAACCTTCAGCTGAATGAAGTCAGTTTTGGTTTCTGACTGTTAAAAATGTGTCAAGTAGTTTAGACATTTATATTCATGCTACTATTAAAAGTCTGTTTAGCACTTTAGCATTAGCTTCTTTCTGGTTTTCTTCAGTGGTTCTTTGTGCAGCGCCCCCACAGGCGAGGAGGGGAACAGGTTTCTCAGTTTCAGCTGCTGAACTGCAGCAGCTGAAAATGTAACAAATGTCGCAGTTTTGGTCCCGGATCAAACTGAATCTGCTGTATTGCCAGGTGGGAAAACAGCCTAAAACTTCCTTTGTTGGTTAGTTAGTTAAATTCAAGTTAATTCAATTTGTTTTTATTTTTAAAAGCTAAACTACCAGATGAAGAACTGCAGTCTAAGCATCCATCTAAAGATGCTGCGGTCCGGTTTTTCTCTCTGATTTCATTCTTCGGAGACTCGTTCCAATGTTCCCGTGTTGTTTGAGCAGTTTATTCTCTGGATGGTTTTGTTAGATGTAGACCAGAGTAACCACAGTCTGAAGGGAGCCGTGTGTGTTTGAACACATTCCTGAGCAGAGCATCACCCGGTGGAGCCTCCATTACCACCATCTGATTGAAACCATGTTTGGGATCTTTCTCTTCTTCTCTGCCATCTTCAGCTCCTCTAAATTACATCAGGTTTTCATTTATCTTGTTCTTAAATTCACATGGATTTCTGCTGGTTTTGTTTCAGTTAAATCCACATTGGACCGAATATGTTAACTCAAGTCTTCCTCTCCTCTCGGTTACTCACTAACCAGGTGAACAAACACGCGATAAGGCCACGATTTTCAGGGCCACCGCTTGACTTTCAATTACGCTCCTATTTTCACCATCGGCGCTCAGTCCCAGTCCAAGAAAAACAGCGCTACGTTTCCTCCGCAGCCAAGAAAAAACACTCGCATGCCTCCAGAAAACGTCCAGCCTCTCTGCAGCGCTTTGTTTCCTGGCACTCCTGACTTTCCTTCTTTGTGTTTGTGTTTCTGTCGACTTCCTTCTGATCTCGCCTTCTCTCTCTGACTTTTTATGTTACAGATTAAAACTTTTCAGTTCTCAGGCCCAAATTTTGAAGCTGTTAGTCACCGACTAATGCAGGAGGACTTTTAAAAAGCTGCAGATACAGATTTAATCAAATCTACTGACATTATTAGACAGTTTCTCTGACTGATGACACATGATGAGCAGTGGTGCCCCCAAAAGGTGGCCGCAGGGGGCCTGGCCACCGCTAGAGAAGTTCCCGCCCCTGTAATAAATCATATTCATGTCGTACAAACCATACGGCCTCGTTTTTAGTCAAGACATAAAAATAAAACCCAATAAATACATAAATAAGTGAATAAATTCATGTCATAATTTAATCCATCCTAATAAACATTTTCTGAATGATGAGGAGTAAAAATCATTATAAAAGGAAACAAACTTTATGCTCACAAACAACTGAAGTCCTGCTGTTTTAGTCTCCCTCCCTTTTTCTTTGCAGCCACATTTCCAGTAAAAATGCTGCTTGGAAGCCCAGTTATTATTTATTTGCAGGTTTTCTGCCTTCATAAAGTGACCTTTGCCCTTTAATCTGCAGTTGTTGGCGTCGGTGCGTCCGTTAACAGAGGGGTCAGAGGTCACTGACAGACGACTGGACTGTGACCATTTGCCGACATGTCAAAGGTTTCCAAACTTCACACTGTGAGGCCAAAGACAGCAGGACAAACGCAGCGAGTTCCGCCGCGTGAAAATCCACACGGCGGTTCGCCAGTCACACCTGGAGGTCACCAGGGGTCAGAGGAATGTTAGGACCTCAGGAAACGTTTGTCATCAGCTGACAGCGCGCCGCCACTACTGGAAATCATTTGGTACAACCGTCTGATAAATTATCCAGAATTTGTCGCGATAAACGACAATATTGTTGTTTTGAGACCATTTTCAAGAAAACGTCCTCAAAGATCAATAAACTTTAAATTCTATTAAACATTTAACTCTGGAACTGAAGATATTTTAAATATCCAAAGGAAATAAAAACAACAAATCCAGTTAATCATGAAGTTTCTGCTGGTTGAGACCAAAACCACAAGCTGAACATTTTTATCATCCAGCAGAAAGAGAAAAACAATAACTGGAAATGACTTTAATTTATCATGTAATGAATTGATTTGTTGCCGTCGGCGACGGCCTGATTGGCGGCTACAGAACCGGCCTGGACCCGTCCCAGCATGATCCGCTATCGGGTTTTGTGCGGCCATCTCTGGTTTTTATTGATCGCTGGTGCTTGTTTGCTGCAGCGGTGCAGCCTGACGTGGTGGTCCCGGTCGGGTCAAAGGGCACCGGACCCCAGAATCACGCCCATCTCACCGAGCCCTGCTTGTTGCTAAATTTAAACCCTCTGGTTGTTTGATGCGTTTCGCAGAATCGGAGGCGTTGCAGCCAAAGCCCTGCTGGAGTGTGGAAATAAAGCGAATTATTGCTGCTGCTCCTGTTTGGATATGAATCTATGAATCTGCTGCAGGCGGTTTGATCATTAACACCAGAATAAACTGCACCTAATCTGTTCAGCTTGAGATAATAGTCTAATAATTAATCCCAGAATGCCACAGTGGGGATTTTAGGCTGTTTTTAAATAACTGATATTTTTGCTCAGCCTCTTGTTCCTGTTTTTTTTTTGCTGTTTTTGTAAGTTTTATCTTTACCTTTCTGCACCTGAATAAATGCTGTTTCTGTTCTATTCTTGTCATCTTCGAAGTGGAAAAATGTTTTTGAAATGATGTTCATGCAGCAGCGGCTCCAGAAAGCCCCTGAATGAATCACACTAACTGCAGACAAAGCCTCTGCATGACCAGGAAACTTCACATGAGTTCGCATTTACCTAAAAACCAGGCTGGATTCCCGCTACGCGGTTCGGACGCTCACCTGGCCGCGGCGGACCGGGATCAGGGCGATGAGGCGCGGCGGCTCCAGGCTGGCTGTGCTTCCCGCGGACAGGACGCGCGCTTCGGGTCCGGGTGGTCCGAGCGAGCCGCCGGAGCTGTGGGTCTGTCCCGCTGGAGAGTTTGGGTCTGCGGGGCGGAAAGGGGCGGGCTGAGCCTCACAGAGCAGCAGAACCCTGGGAGAGCCGCTCCAGAGCTGCACATCCAAACCCGGCGATCTGGATCGATTACTGATCAATTCAACTAAAATAAATCAGTTTCCTGATTTTTGATGTCAGCAGACGTCATCAGATGAATGTCTGCTGACTTTCAGCGCGCTGAGAAATTTAGGAAATGTTTTAGTCATGTGGAATAATTAGGACACCCTCTGTTACTTTCTGATTCATTTTAGCAAAACTGAGACATTAAAGCTGCATTTATAAAAATCTATGTTTTTACATATTTACTAAGACTGTCTCCATGTTATGACAGTTTGTTGTGAGATAATTTGTGAAAAGATCGATCTCCTGAATTATTACTGATTTCTGAAGAAACAAACCACGGAGGAGGGGCTTAACGCTGCCAATCAATACTTGCTGCCAAATGTGATAATGGCAGAGAAACACCATTTACAAGAAAACCATTTATCCACCATCATCGGTAGCCATGCCAACTGGCTTGAGCATTCACAGCATGCTATGCTAGCTGCAACGTATCAGATTGCGATTGACAGCACTAAGACCCGCCTCCTGATTCTCATTGGTTGATTCTAGCTAGTTGATTCTCTTCTAGTAAGAAATAAAAGAGAATAACCAACATTTATTCAAATCCTGGGTATCGATGACAGAACATCATGACTCAGCATTCAGGAGGTTTGTCCTGTTTAAACCTCAGACAGCCACAAATCCAAAATGGCTGCAGCGTGTATAAAAAGTTACACAAATAAATGCTTTACCAAATATCCAATCCATCCTAAAAATCCAATATGGCTGATATGTGTCATCAGCTGCACCTGGTTCACAAACTGCATTGTTGTTTCACTCCTGCAAGAGTCATGATGTCACTTCCTGTTTCCTCACTTCCTCTAAGATTCAGATCTGTCTGACAAGCTTTTACATAGTTAGACGGAATCTCTCCGCTTGCCATTCACATCCCAGTCCGGTAGGTGGCGGTAAGTTGGTTTGTCAACCAACAGTAAAAACCTAGAAGAAGAAGAAGAAGAAGAAGAAGAAGAAGGAGAAGAAAAAGTTGTTGCTTTTGGACGCACAATAAGCGGTGAGTTAATTTTGTTCAGTGATAGTTCAGCCTCTCATTGTTTGAACTATTTCAACCAATTTTACAAACTCAGTTTCCAAACCTTTCATTTTATAAAGCTAACTCTGTTAGCTCAGCGCACCAGAACTCCATCATAAAACAAGATTTGGAAATCAAGGTTAATGTTTTTATGTGCCGTGTATTAAGATGCAAACAAAGTGTTTTTTTTAGTAAATTTAGTTTTGAAAACAAGGTTGAAGCTACAGCTAAAGGTAATCCAAACATCTGTTTTGGTTCAATTTTGGGTTTTTCTTTAATCTTTTTTTCTTCACCTCTATATTGGTCAGATTAAATTTTTTTGAATGAGTTAATATTCCTATGAAATCTAAATTTTTTTATTACAATTATTCATTTTGAACAGACAATAAAAAGTAAAAACAGGAAAAAAAAAATTACACAGTTTATTCAAAAAGCAGGTAGATGTTATCATTTGAATAAAGGCCGAGTCACAGCTGTTAACTTTTAAACTTTTTTTGTTGGTCTGAATCGAAGCTGAAATGCTTCATATCCTTAGTTTATTTATTTGTTTTGCTCTGATTTAAATACAAACCATTTTTTCATAAACCCGTCGTTGTGGTCAGGAGTGTCCAGCTTGGCTTTGGGCTCCTCAGAAATGAAACTCTCCTGAAGAAAACCTCTCAGTTCAAATAAAAATTGGAGGTAAACAGTATTTATTAGCACTTCAGACGGTTTTAATTCCATCTGTTGGTCCTTCAGGCTGCACATCGTGAGTCACGCCTTGTAATCTGTTTGTGTTGCTGCTGCTTCTTAGCAACACAACAATTAGCGAATCCCTCAGGTTTCCCAGCCTGCACCTGAAAAACGCTCCACTGCGGCCTGACATGATGACGTCAGTCCTGTTGGTTTGACGTCCAACGTCACGTTGGAGGAATCTGACAAGGATTTTGGTTTATTGCAGCTGCTGCCGTTAAACTTTACATCAATATATCGTCTCTATCGCCGTGTTGTTTCTTGAAAGCTTGGAAACGTTTTCACGCTGAAGTAGGAAGAACTCGTTATCAACAGGAAGAGGATCCCATCCTGACCTCTGAGGTCAGCAGCACTGACCTGCTTCCTGTCCGCTCTCCGCTGACATTTTATCTGCTTTTCCTGTTTTTAATACAAAAAAATCACATTTTTAGAGATGCAGACATTTTAAAAGCTTAACCTAAATTATAGCTAATCTCTACCCTAATTTAATTTCTACAGGTAAATTCAAAGCCGCTAATCAGAGCTAGCTTTTTGTTTAGCGCTGTAGCGTTTTGCTAATCCGAAAACATTTGGCGCATTTAGCTTCTGAAGCCTTAATTTATTTGGCTGTTTCATAAACTATATGTTGAATAATTCAACATTTGTGCTGAAATTTTGGTTATTGACTGTTATGTGAAAACTGTTATATTCATGCTTTTATTTTGAAGTTGTTTATGCAGCAGTTCCGTTTTTAGGAAAACTTTATTGAGTAAGTGGCAAGTGTACAATACAGCTAGAGGTGCTAATTGAGCAAATGAATGCAATATTTCACATACATAAATTGTTTTGGTGCATTAAGTGATGTTTACTTTTTACCCAGAATGCACTGTTGTTGCATATTTAGCCCTGTGAACGGTGGTTATGTTGTATTGACTCATGGTACCCGTCAACACAGTTGAAATTGGTGCATTAGCGTGTTAGCATTAGCATAGCTCATGTTTATGGTAAGTGCTTTAGGGTTAGCGTAGCTAACGTTTTAGTTAGCGATAACCTCCACTGGTTTTGCACTTTAAAAAATATCCTTGAACAGGCAATTTTTCCACAAATAATCTCCTGTTGTGTTCCGGTGTAAAATCTCTGAATGTGCGGCGGTTTATTAGCGAGCGATGAGAATCATTCATCCTGAAGTGACCCAGTTCCAGTCTGTGGGTCCAGTTAGATTCAGGCATCAGAACTGGGATCAGCTGTCTGAACTCTGGAGGAGGATTTATCGCTGGCATGGCTGTGTGTCTGACACCAGGCTTGCCACCTTTGACCCCTGACCCCCAGCGCCCCCCCGTGCAGGAGCCAGCGGCGCCTTCAGCAGATGCATCATGTGACTTTACCTCTGAATCCTTGCTGACTGTTTCCAAACCTTTGGCTCAGGTGTTACGTTCATCAGCTTACTTTAAGTCTTTGTTTTTAAAAATGTATCTATATAAAAAAGGGATCAAAGCTGCTGGGGAAAAAACTGACTTAAATCTCAGAATATTATTTACTTTTTTTTCCCCAAAATTTCAGATTTTAATCTCAAAATTTTGATTTTCACACCAGAATTCTATTTTTTCCTCAGAATTTTTACTTTTTTTCTGATTTGAATCAGAATATTAAAGTCAGAATTCTGAGAAAAAATCTGAATTAATTTTGTTTTGGCCTTAATCCTCTTCTGGACTCCAGATGTTTGTGTAAAATAAATCCAAATTTATTTTATACATCAGAGAGTTTTTTTATTTTTCTGTAAGTTAATGTAGTAAAATCTTGTCCCTCCTAAGGTTAGACACGCCCACATTTTCATTTAGATATGATTGTGTTTCCATGAAATAAAGATCTGAAGCATCATTTTTTAAATTTCCCTCAGATGTGATCGCTGGCGGGCCTGTAGAATGAAGACCGGAGCAGAACCTGTCTGACGACATGAAGTAGGAAAAGCAGCACATCCTCTGTTTCCTCTGAGGTTAGCGGCTTTCTGTCCCCCCTCCCCTCCTGTTTCTGCATCCCTCTCCTCTCTCTCCTGCATTGCAACCCAACATAAACAACTTCTGTCCTGAAGCATGTCAGCTATTTGCTCAGAAAAGCTTTTGGATGCCGTTCAGAGTCCCTGAAGGGAGGCAAGATTACAAATTTAGTGCTTTTCACAATCTCC
Source organism: Girardinus metallicus (assembly GCA_903067095.1). NCBI lineage: Eukaryota > Metazoa > Chordata > Actinopteri > Cyprinodontiformes > Poeciliidae > Girardinus > Girardinus metallicus. Next base: position 25,475 of record CAEGAE010053971.1, read on the forward strand.
CTCCCTCCGTTTTCCATTTTTCTTGGTCTAAGTTTGTGTTTCTTCTCTAAACTCTCTCACGACTCCATCGTTTCTCTCTGATTTGAGTTTTGTCACCATTGGATCTGACCTTTTGCTCCTGCTGCTCTGGTCAGTTTGACCATATGGAGCCTCTGGATTCCTGTCTTGTTTGCAGATTTGTCAGAAACCTTCATCACTTTGCTCTGATTGAGGCTCAGCCTGGCAGCGTTTGATTCACACAGACTTCCAAACAACCCCAGCTTGGCGTTTGCTTATCACAGGCCTGTTTGGGAAAGCTTTTCTTAGAGTAATGACCCAGAGTGTTTGTTTTCTTGACAGCAAGAACGCATGAAATAAGATCTTTATGTGAGTGATCAGGGTCGGGATGCAGAACTAAACAGCTTTTTTCTGAAATGAGCAGAGAACAGAAGAACTAAACATCAGGTTTGTACTTGTAGAAAAGAGTTAGGATAAAGCACAACCAGGAGCATAACGAATGTTTTTCAGGTTATACACTCAGGTAAACTACAGGTGGGATGTTGACTTGAGTCATCAGTTAATGAAGTTAAAGGACCAGGCAGTTTTTAAAAGAAACTGCAAATGTAGCTAAAATACATTCATATGCTGATGACACTGTTGTTATAATTGGCCTTGCCAGATACGCAGGACAGGCAGAGAGCTAATTTTTCTTTTTTTGGATATTTAGTTTCTTCTAACTAAATGTTTAGTTGGAAGCTAATTATTTAGTTGGCTAACGAGTTTGAATTTTAATATTTAACTTTTTAGCTACATATTTAATTTGAGCTCAGTATCTAGCCAAATATTATTTAGCTTGCTGAACTAAATATTTAGTTTTAAGCTATATTTAGCTAACTATAAATATTTAGTTTGTAGCTAAATTTTTAGTTTTCTAGCTAAATAGTATTTAGCTTGGAGCTAAATATTTAGCATGAAACTGTGACATCTATAGATTAATAAATGACATGGTGAAAATATGACTTTGAAACATTAAACCCATTTTTGTCTCTATCAGGTTAAATAAAATAAATTATTATAAATTTTTGTGGGCAGCAGCGGCTCTTCATGGAAACCTGGACCTGAAGCGAAACGCTGATGATCCTTGTTGGTCTTTGAAAACACGTCAGAGTTCAGTTGATGTTTTCGTTGTGTTTCAGCTGCAGGTTCCTCTGCAGATGCGTTTCACTGTTTTGTTGTTCTGCTCACAGTCAAAGACTAATTTTAACGGCCGAACGGGGGAACAAAGCAGAGCAGGGGTCAGGCGGGGTCAAGACGGGAAGAGGAACGGCAGATTTTCCTTCCTGGAGCCGCCCATCGTTTTCTGAAGCCACATATTTTCCCCTGAAGAGATTCTGATAAAAATATCTTATTCAAATGATTTAATCTCACTAAAAGCTTCATATTTAACAATCGCTAACATCTAAACCTGCTTCCTGTCATCAGTAGGTGTGTGAGGAGACAAGGCGTTACAGAGAACGAGAGAAAATTTAACTTCAAGACCAGAGAAATATCCTAAAATAGTTTTTTATGAGGCACAAATGGGAATGAAAGGATATTTATTCAGCCTCTGGCGCCCTCCTCCTTCTGCACCCAACGATGTATATGTGAGTCAGTCTGCTAATGGATGTACTTACAAAAGATTTGAACTAAAGATTTCAGGTAATGAAATAACAGAAATGACTTAAATTACACATAATAGTTTGTAAAAGGTCCGCTGTGAAACGATGCCAGCCGTTTCTCAGTTACGTTCTGTGAACAAGTTCGGTTTGTTTTGGCTAAAGTTCAGAATGTTTCCGGTTTGATTCACAAAGACAGAAGAGTTAAATATAAAACCACTGAACTTTTACACTTTTTGTTACGTTGCGACAATGAACCTTAAAGGTGCATAACTGCGAATACGTATTTTTAAAGGGTCAAATCCACTTTTTTATCTGTCCAACATGTTTTTCCCTCATCAAAAACAAACCTGGAGTGTTGCCCTGAATCTTTCAAATCCTTTAATCTCCATGGCAACCATTCAGCCGTTTAAAACGCCTGAGTGGACCTAGCCCCGCCTCTGAGGCGCAGCTCCTCCCCCACTCAGCTCCTTCAGACTAGCCAGCAGCAATTAGCAAACATGTGCTGGGCTCATTGTAGGAGCTGCTGCTCAGAGCAACGCTGGGAAAAACATTAATAGAGGAGCCATGTTGGGACGACGTCCTGGAGGCGGAGCTTCAGAAAGAGCAGGAGATTCTTAAAGAGACAGAGGCCCAATTTCAAGGAGTTAAATTACTCCTCCATTTTTATGCAAAAAAAAATAGAGGTAGGTTTACTAGAAAAACTCAGAAATTTCTAGAAAAAAAATTTGACATTTTTGAGTTTAAAAAGTCAAAAATTGGCTAATAAAAACCCCAGAATATTTTTAGATTAATCCCAGAAATGTTCAAGTTTTTTCCAGATTTGTTTTATTACTTTTGAATCTCAGAAACTTGTAAGTTAATCTGAAGAGTGTTTACCTGCTGCTCTGCCTGACCTCCTGCTGTGTGTTGATGTGAGTTCTGACGGCGTTCAGGCCGAATATGACGATGTTTATTCCTGCTGGTTGTTCTTTCTGCTCCGTTTAGATCTGAATAAACATGAGAGGCGAAACGTTTCCAGAAACAAATTTTCATCTGCAGAGAAACAAACAGAAACAAAACAAGGAGCAGAAACGACAACTTCCTGCTGAACTTTGACCTGATTTAAAGAGACAGTGACTCACATTACTCATCCAACTGATCATCCATCCATCCATCCATCCATCCATCCACATATATATATAACCAGGGAAACTGTCCAAAACATGATTATTATCCATTATTACTGATAATCTGAATTATTATCTAGTTATTTTATTTTTAGGAAGATGAGATCATTTTTTAAAGCTCATTTTGCTTTAAATATCTCAGTTGTTTCATCTTCTGAACTTGGAGTTTAAACATTTTAATCCTGATGTGAAAACCAGACGTCGTTGCTGCGTTTCCAGGCTGTGATGTCACAAACGACCGGCCATAAACCTCAGCTGGAAATCCCCTCCGCCGGTTTTATTTTACTGACTCCGCCCTCCTCCATCGCTGCGCCGCTTTCGCACAGCGAGTCGCGGGGTCGTGGGGTCGCGACGCCCATTAGCCTCCTGACAGGAACGCCCCCCCCGCCCCAGGAGCAGGGGCCGGGTTCCCCTGAGCGGCCCCGCGTCGCCTGGAGGGCCGCCGCTGTTTGTTTGCTCTGCGGCGTTTCCGTGAATTCTGACCCAGCAGGAAGCGGGACAATGGACCATTGTAGGAAAATACTTTCTGCTGCTGCAAAACCCGACAGGAAAGGACAGAAAGACGGACAGAGAGGGACGGATCGAGAAGAGGAGCGGGACAGACGGGGACAGACAGAAGACAGAGAAACTTTATGTCGCCTCGGTGACCCCTGACTCCTCCAGGTTTACCTTAAAGGGGCAGTACGCATCCTGTCTGTTCATGGATGTTAGCAAGATTACCTTCAGTTCTTATTTAAATAATATACGTACAAAATATGACGCACGCAAATAAATTAAACTTCCTGATTTAATGTCTTGAAATTGGGCCTCTGTCTCTTTAAATGTCCTGCTCTTCCTGAAGCTCCGCCTCCAGGAAGTCATCCAACATGGCTCCTCTATTAACCCTTTAATGTTTTTACCAGCGTTGCTCTGAGCAGCAGCTC
>CAEGAE010053975.1:0-19589 GCA_903067095.1 Girardinus metallicus
ATATATATATATATATATATATATATATAGAGAGAGAGAGAGAGAGAGAGAGAGAGAGAGAGAGAGAGAGAGAGAGATATATACTTGTATGTGTGTATCATTATGGTATATTTAAGGAATATACATCAGACGACAGCAGCTAATCCTTCAATAATACCATAGCTTCTAAAAAGCCTGTTTTAGTCCATCCATCCATTTTCTAACACCCTTGTTCCTAGTGGGGTCAGGAGGGCTGGTCGCCAGTCTGTCGCAGGGCAACACAGAGACAGACAGGACAAACTGTTTTAATCCAGTGCTTGTTTTATTTTTAAACAGCATTCCAACGTGTATCATTTTAAATATTTGTTAAATTTTCATCTTTATGTTTTTCCACTTCAATGAGACTCAAGAGCAATCAAACAACCTGCTGTCTGAGGTCATCAGATGTTTTCAAATTCAGTAAAACAGTAACAGAATAACTGATGTCAAATCTAATTAACTGATGTCAAATCTAATTAATTTTTAATTTGCAGGAAATTAAAAATTTATTTCCTGCAAATTGGCAGTCAAATTTTACAGTAAACAATATTACTGACTTTAAATAATGATGTTTCTATGTAAAATGTCTGCTTTTAAGTTTTTACTCAACAAAAAGACGAGTCACTTGCAAAACTATCTGCACCCCTTTTTTCTTTTCATATTTTTCCATGATGCAACTACAAAACTTCAAAGTAAGTATGTTAATGTAAAGTGATTCAAAACCACTATATTTAAAGATGTTTTCTACAAACAGAATTTGAAAACTCGGGTTCAAGTTCGGACCTGAAAAAGAAACAGGAATGATTAAATGAGTCTTTCGATAAATGAAGCCGAACTCGCTCAGTTGCCAATAAATCGAAACAAGAAGTCTGCTTTCTTCCGGTAAACCTGTCAATTCTCTGTGACCTCTGCTGCCTCATTGACATGAACTTTTCAAACGAGGCAAAATATTTGCTGAATTCTTCAAAGTTTCCTTCTTCCTTTTTTCTTTTTGCATAGCCAATAATTTGGAGAACGAGGAAGACGATTTCAATAAAAGGAGAATTACTCTTGCTGTACTTAGTCTTCAGCACTGAGCAATATTAAATGAAACATTTCCTTTAAACACCGGCCAGTTGAAGAAGAATTTCCTGCAACAAATAAATCACTTGAGGCTGTTCAGTGAATCCAAGATGGCTTTGCATGAAGAGCGACATGAAATGTCTGCTACATATGATAATATCAGCAATCCTGTTTCCAGCAGCGATATTCCAAAGAGCCACTCAGGTGAAGACCGCAACGCCTCTTCTGGTAAGAGAAAAATGTACTTCAGCAACAATTTTGATGCCAGTTTGGTACTTTTACAGCTCAGAAATGCTCAAGTAGTCTTTAGGAACATCTGAAAAATAAATCCATAGCAAGGTTTAACTAGACTGCTGCCTTCTATGTCTGTTTTTATATTTTTGAGGCGCTGTATAAATACATTTTCACTTGCTTCGCAGCAGTGTGTGAAGCTTAAAGTCATTCTTTCTCCTCTTTTTCTTGGAGTGGCTGATGTCAACCAGCTTCTTCTGAAGCCAATTGGAGAGTCTTTTTGGACAAAAGAGGTGGAGAACCTTTTTCAGGAACCTTTTAGTTGATCCAAGAAGGAGAGAAAAGTGGGGGAGAGTTGGTTAAGCAGATTATATATAATATGTTTTTGCCAATGAAAAAAAATGACTAAAATGGTTTGGTGCTGTAATGCAAACTCTTGGTCACATCAAACCAGCTGCTGAAAATCTTTGTATCAAATATTTTGTTTGAAATATGTTTTTAACCTGTATCTCATCTAATTATTCTCTTCTACTTCAGTGAAGCATTAACACCATAAAGCAATAAAGACTTAAAGAATGAATAATGTAGCAAAATTTAAACTTTCCTATTTTGTATCTCAGTAACTACGATTTTAAATAATCAGCAGGTTCTAATTTTGGAGTAGATTGTTCATTTTATCTTTCGTATTTCCTTAGAAGAACATCTTTTGCTTTGTTGCCTTCATGTATTTTCTAAGGGATTTTTTTATGCGTTAAGTTTATGTCTCTGAGGTGAATTATTTCACTCCACATGTTTTTACACAGGAGCTCAACTGTACAAAGTTGGCACAGTTGCCTTTGGACTTCTGGCTCTTCTTCTGCTCGGTCTTATCATTTACCTTGCTTGCCGTAAGTAGCCTTGACAAGTCATACTGTGGTTTTCACACCAACATGAGCCCAAACATTTTACATTTCAGTACATACACACAATACATTACAAGAGATATAAGTGGGATCGATATTGTTTTGTGTCTTGTTATATATTTCAGAGCTGCTGTGTTCTGTTTTCATTCAACTCATGTTTATGCTTGATTGTTTGTCAACCTGATAACTGATATATTTTTAGTGAAGATTATCAAAATGCTGTTTCAGATACGGAAGTGAGAAGTAGAAAATTTACAGAAGAGAGAAGTGAGCTCAAGAAGACACTGAATGACCTAGGTTGGTATAAGAATAAAAACTAATAGTAAAATTGCTTGAATGATCATAAACCAGGAAGCGTAAAGCTGATGTGTAAAGTGTCATCTCAAATTATTATCTAAACAGATTTTCTAAGGCGCAGTCAAAAAAATAAAATATTTGTCCACCTCAACTTTGTCTTTAAAATCCCAGTTTCGAAGCAGAATTCCTTGGCTGAAGAGAGAGACAATTTGACGAGGATAAACTCTGGTACGTATCACGATTAAACTCTTTTCGAAGTCCAGACAAAAGTAAGATAGAGAGAAGAAAAATATATAATCATATGTTTTTTCTAATGAACAATTCTCATCGTTTTTCAGATACTGAGGCCAGATTAACAGCAGTCTTGCTGGAAAGAGATGAGCTGAAGAAGAGCCTCAACATTAAAGGTGGGAATGCATGGCAGAAAATATGTGTATACATATTCACTAATTCTAAAATTCTCACAGCTTTGTTATAAAATCATGCCACTTCTGTAATATGTAGTCATCAAAATATTGTGATTTTAACATTTATTCTTTTCCAAATTAGTTAGATTGTCTGGGGGGAGGAAATGACCGCACAGACTTTCATTTTTCCATTTTGGGGTTAAAAATAAATTACATCTATGTTGTACGCTGTTTTATTATTATCAAATTGTCTGTATGTATTTATTTACTCTTTTTTTTCTATCAGCAAAAATGTCTTTTTGTTTTCAAGGCTAAGTAGAAAGCACTGCATTGACGTCATCAGCTTGTACTGCAGCAGAATCAAAATGTTGGCAATAACTCAACTGCTGAACATTGAATAAAGACATCTTCTCTCTGATAGATTCCCAGCTTCGCTCAGTGACTGAAGAGAGAGACAGATTGAAGGTGGAAATTGGTGAGCAGTACTTTGTGAACAAATATCATAATATATGTAAATTAATACAAATACAAAATATAGAGGATGTGGAGATTTTATTTCCTGACTGCACATCCTTCCCATTGTTCTACGGACGATTGGTCAGTTTCTTGCTGCCTCCCTTTAGGGCAGTAAGTTATTCTCTATGCTTGACTGATAAACAAGTCTCTGGTCGCTAGGTGGCAGCAGTCTTCAAGTTAATCAACAAGGTGCCTGTTGAGGCCAGTAGAAGAAGTAGCCAACAGAGACACGTTTGGTGTAACCGAGCTGATTAAACGAGAAGCCCGGATGTTCTCTTTCATGCGTAACCTCATCAGAAGTTCCTATTACATTACGCCAGCCAGGATTGGCTGGAGATAAGCCTGTCAGTGTCAGAAAGAGCAGGGACTCTCCCTCTATAAATAGGCCTGACGCTGAGCAGACATTTTATTCAAAAACCTCTTCTCTTGCAACAAGCAGAAGTTCCATCGAGCTCTCATGAAAGTACTGACATTATTCTGAGCCACGCTAACCTGTCCATAGACATGCGCGCAAGCTCGGTCGCTGGGCGCTTGGCTTGCAAGTAGCTTCTCTGGTAGAAATACCCAAAAAAAAAAAAGCCGACTCACCGTAAGGTTATTCGTTGGCAGTTTAAGAGTAGCAATACTCCCACCGTAAGCTACCTCCTGGGAAGCCGCAACGCTTCCCCCGCCATAGACTAAACACAACTGGTTAGCTTATCATTTGGAGCAGCAAACATTTTCTGTCATTGAGGGCAACTCATGTCCCAGGAGTACTGAACTGTGGAGCCAACCTCCTCTCCAGAGAGAATCCCCTGTACGCAGAGTGGAAACTCCATCCGGAAGTGGCCAGGCTGGTCTGGCAGAGGTACAGGCAACCATACATGGACCTATTTGCCTTGCAGGAGAACAAACAGTGTCATCTGTATTTCTCCCTGCACGATCAGAACGCACCTCTGAGGGTGCCTCGGGTTCTGCTCTATGTCTTTCCCCCCCATAGCTCTAATTTCACCAACGCTAGCCAGGGTACGAACAGAAGGGCTGACGATGATCCTCATTGCACCCCACTGGCTGTCGAAACACTGGTTAGCAAATATAACGCCACTCCCGTGGGAGGATCCGTGGCCTCAGCCTGCACGCAGGGATCTGACTCAGGCACGAGGACACATTTTTCATCCCCACCCAGAAAGGCTGGCTTTGTGGGCTTGATCCGTGAGTGATTCAATCTACAATCTGTAGGACTCCCACAGAGTGTTATCAATACGATACAGAATGCTAGAGCTCCAGCAACAAGGTCTTTGTATGAGTACAAATGGTCTGTTTTTGAAAAATGGTGCTCTGAAATTCAGAAAATCTCCTTTCAGTGTTCTGTGGCTGTGCTTTTAGTTTTTCTGCAGGACCTGATTGATAAGGGAAAAGCTTTTTCTACTGTCAAGGTGTGCGTGGCTGCTATTTCAGCCTGCCATGTGGGTTTTGAGGGGAAGACTGCAGGCCAGCATCCCTTAGTGGGCTGGTCCATGCGGGGGGCTCGCAGGAAACTCCCTGTCTCCAGACCCATGGCTAAATCATGGGATTTACCCCTGGTACTGGATGCTCTCTCTGCCTCACCCTTCGAGTATGTAAATCAGGTTGAATTAAAGATTGTAACCTTGAAAACAGCACTTCTATTAGCATTGGTCTCTACAAAGCGTGTGGGTGAAATCCACGCTTTGTTGAATGAGGTTTTCTCCAGACAAAACTAAGGTGATTTTGCTCCCCAACCCTGCTTTTGAGCCGAAGGTGTTGGGGTCATACTCTCCAATTGAGTTGGTGCTTTGGATATCTATGTAGAGAAAACAAAACCGGTCAGGAAAAGTGATCAATTGTTTGTCTCTTGGGCCAAGAACCATTATGGAAAACCATTGTCCAACCAGCGGCTTGCTCATTGGATCACTATTATTTTTTTTTATTATTTGGTGTTTTTTGCTACAAGTTGAAATCTTTAACAGCAAGTTAAATTTCTCATTTCCCCCCAAAAAGCTCAACTAGGATGGAGGATTTTCAGAGGCAGTACATACTACATTTCTTCTACAAAAAAGACTTGGCAGGAAAGCAGAGCCTACTGTCAGTCCGCAGGTGCAGACCTGATGATTATCAACAGCAAAGAAGAACAGGTGTGTAGGCAAATGTACATTTGCATGCATGATAGATTTTTGACAAGCTTAATTAAAATTAAAAGTACAACAACAAATAAAAGCAGACGTCATTGAGATGATAGTTCAACGACTCGTTGTTGTCTCATGTTAGTTTCAATCTTTGTTTCTTAGGACTTTGCGAACAGTTTCCAGACGTACATGTGGATCGGCCTAACTGACTCAGAGACGGAGGGAACATGGAAATGGGTAGATGGGAGTCCACTGACCACGAGGTTAATTTGTTTACACTTTAAATAAATCTGTTTTTTTTTTTTTTTTACCTCTCTGCTTTTTTTTTTTGCTTTTTTTTTTTCTTATCGCAATGTGAAAATATTTTGTCACAACATTCACACAAAAATTTAAATCTTGATCCTTTCTGATTTTTTTAGCTACTGGATAAACGGTGAGCCGAATGGCAACAAAGCAGAAAACTGTGGTGATATAAAGACTTTCACCGCAGAGAGAAGCTGGAATGATGAAAGTTGTTCTGCCTCTCTTAAATGGATTTGTGAAATGAAGCTTCCCTAATAGTAGTGCTTGCTGTTGTATTTATCGTGACAAAAGGTTAGCTTTTGGTTACGCGGCTGCGGTATGTTTTAGATTCCCTCATTCTGTTAAATTAATTCTCATTACCTTATGTGTTTTTAATCAATGTCCTCCTTGTCAAAGTGCTGATATTTATTTCTTCCTGCTCAGGTCAGTTTTATACTAAAAACAGAGTTGGTCAGAAAAGTTTTAACAATATTAGTACTGAAAAATACAGGACAGTTCAGTAATTACGAGCATGTTTGCCAAAAGGAATAAAAAGTTCAAGAAGTGTGAAGAATCATTCATTCTCTTTTTTTTTTTTTGCTCTCAACTCAACCAACAAAAGTTACAATAGCAATTGTATCCCACCATTTAAAAAAACCTCTCCTATTTACGCTTAAAATCACGTTTTCAAAGTTCAGTCAAAAAACTTTCAAAAGTTCTTTGAAAGGGGAAAAAATGGTGTTAGTGATGAAGAAATGCATTTGGTTTCCTGCTGTTTCTTTTATACATTACTTTTCTCTTATACTGCGTTTTTTATATTCCTTAGACTAGGAAAAAAAAATCTTTTACATTTTACTCTTCTTTTCTTTCCTTTCTTAGTTTTGGGTAGTTCACACATATGTAATAACGATAAAGAGGAGGGAATGTTGGAATTATTGTGTGTTGTTATCACTCTTCCATTGGTAATATTACCATTCTTACATTAGTAGTCTTATATTAATATAGATCATTGCGATTTCCATTTAGGAGTGTTGGCCTTTTACTGTGTGTGTTAGAACGTTTGACTGCTGTGCTGAAAACTTTTGACCCACTCTCACTGAACTGATCGTTCCCTCTGCCCTTGAGAGAAATCACTTTCACGGGAAAGGACTAGATGACCTGTGTGTAGATAAAACTTGCCTTTTCTTCCTATCTCTCTCTCCCTTGTTTAATAAAAGACAAGCTCTAGCTGGAAGACGTCAGAACGCTCAGTGAACGGCTTGGAGGAGCCGTTTGCTGAGTCTTCTGCTTTCATGAGCGCTTGGTTGAAAACTGATACGTTGTCTGTGGTTCTTTTATGTAGGTTTAGAAAATGCCTATGTGAGCAAAGCCGTCTCAGAGAAAGGAAAGTTTCTCTGAACCGACTCAAGCTACAATCCTGATTTCAGAATTATAGCTTGAGCAGAACTAATGAAATTAGCTGCAACAAATGAGTAATTTTTAAAAGTTGGTTCCAAGAAACATTTTTTCAGTGCAGGACTTCCTGGAGTTAAACAATTCAAAGCTAAATAAAGCACAGTGTTTTTAAATATTTTATGGGATTTCCATTAAATTTCCAGAGATTTGTGTGTTTATGAATGTACACACTGATCTTATTTTACTCTATGTACATCAGTCTGCTTGTCAGGTTCGTTTGTATAGCACATTTCAGCAACAATTATGAAACAAGCAGTAAACATTACAACTTGTCATATGTCACCCTTAAAATTATCAAGCAAACACATCAAATATGTTGATCAATGTTTGACTTACTATTAACCAAATGCAATCTGAAACAGGTGGGGTTTTAGCCTTGACTTACCGTTTTGCAGTTTTCTGGAAGCTTGTTCCAGATTTGTGATGCATAGAAGCTGACTGTTACTTCACCGTGTTTGGTTCTGGTTCTGGGGATGCAGACCAGAACCAGAACCAGAATTGAGTGGTTAGGATGGCAGATGAAGACAATACTGACTCAAAGAAAACACCAGATTCTCCAAACAGTGTGTCTCTTTGACATCTTGACCTGCTCTGACTGGCATGAATGAGCCTTAGTCACCAGCCTCAAACGCCTCTCGCAGTAACCTAAAGGACAGCTAACCTACAGGATAAAAATATTTAATCCACCTTACCTGTCTTTATCAAATGGAAGACTGGTGTGTGTGTGGTTTTTTTTTTTTAGCCGTCCATGAATACTAAGGCTAGATGGCATGGCTACTGACGACAGTGGATAAAGAACGGCAGATTGTTTCTCCGCTGTTAGCACATTTAGCAGCAAGTGTATGAGTTTGACTGACAGCATTAAGACCCTCCTCCTGGCTCTGATTGGATGGTTTTGACTGGAAGCAAAGCATTTCTGCAGGCGGCAATAGTAGCTCAGGGAGGAGATGGAGGAACTCAGTCTTTTCACAGATTACCTGTCAAATATTAAACTGTCACAACACGGTGACAATTTTTAACAAATATAAAAAATATATACATTTTGTTGACATTGCACAGTGCAGCTTTAAGTCAGAGTACTATCAAAACTTAGAGCACATTTTAAATACGTCAGCAATTGTGATAAGCTAGCCACCCTGTAGGAGACAAGGTGACTGCTGCAAGCGTCAGCTGGGTTTATTTATGATCAAACAACCTGCTTCCCCATTTAGAGTAAAAATTTTGCATGTATTTGTTTCTGTACTAAACAGAAACCCCATGATTAACAGTAACTGTACAACTCCAGTGAATGCATGTCAACAGTTTGGAATGATTCAGCAGAGTTTACAGTTGTTAAAAGAGGAAGAGCAAGTGATTCTGCTGCGTCTTGCAAAGCCGTCTCAGAGTTTTTGATTACTCGCGTCTTGTGGTTCTTGTGTTTTATCTAAATACATCTTGTCTGACAATATGACATGGGCTAAAAGATCTCAAAAACATACCATGTGCTGATCTAGTGAAACTCAGGAATTGATATGAAACAAAGTCAATTCTTTTTAACGATAAAATAAAAAGCCTGAAGAAAAAGGAAAGGAAAACAAGAACAGAAAACATTAATTCACATTTGCCAAAAAAGCATAAATTCTGTTCTGCTGAACATGCTGAAGGAGAACATCACCAGTTTATGACTGTAAGCTCAAGCACACCTGAGTTGTGACTCAAAACACGCAACTAAATCAACCTCTGAATGGAAAGAAATTCAAGGTACTGTAGTGGTCTAATCAAAGTCTGGATATAAATCCGACCGAGAAGCTTTGGCCTGACCTTAGAGCAATGTGGCCAAATTAAAACAACTCTGCGAAATGGGGGAGGATGAAATTCCTTGACAAGAATACAGAAGTTTTATTGCGGGTTAACGCAAATGCTTGACTGCATCTATTGAAACCAAGGCTGGCATGAGCAGTTATTAGGTTTAGAGCCAATTACAAATTAAACTGGGGTCTTTAAATTAAATAAAAGCTGCAGTCTGAGAGACCAATACAGCCAGTCTCAGCTTAAACCATACTGTTGCTGTGTGGTTTTCAGTTAACACACAGACCATATACATATTGCAAATCCAGCAAAAAATCTGAGATCCTGAATTTTTTTTTTTTTTTTTGCTTTTTCAATTTTTGTAACGTTGTGATGGTGGGATAGTGGCACTTCCAAAGAATGAGGAAGACATTTTCACACAAAGGTCACTGCGTCATCTCTGCTTGTCGTAGACGCAGTAAGGACCAAAGGTGGCCTTTGGCAGAGACTTATAGATTAATGCCTTGCTATTTAAAAAAAGCAGAGATGGTTTTCCGCAGAGAGCACTATGAGCGTTCTGTGGCATATGAGAAATTCAGCGATACTCTTTATGCCAGCAACGACGGACTAGAGAGCTCCTCAGATAATCACAGCAAAGCCACTTCGGGTAAGAGAACAAAATGTTTCTTCAATAATAATTTGCGAGGTCGGTTTAAAACATAACATGTTTACGGCTGCTCTTATTTTAAATTGAGCAATAATGGCAAACAACGTGAAACTAAAGAACCATATCTTTAAAACAAATATTTTGTCGGTTTTTAAATATGTAGAAAATATATAAAAATCATAAAAGTCTGCCAGTTTTCCTTTGCTGTGCACAAAACCTGCATGACAAATAAATCTAATTGTAAAACATCTTAAGTCAAATCTTTCGAGTGGTAATTATCAAGAGCCTCGAGTTCATCTATTAAAACTTTTGTGTTTTTATCCTAAATGAATACCTGCTTTGCTTTTTGTTCTTTTTGTTTTTGTTGTTGCTGAGACTTGTTTGTGAAATCCTTCACGGTGGATGAATTTGCAATGTTTACCTCTGATGTCCTCTTGGCGATTCAAATCATCCACAGGTGTTTTCACAGAACTTCAGCGGTACAAGTTGGCCACAGCCACCTTTGGACTTTTGTGTCTGCTGCAGCTGAGTCTTATCATTTCTCTTGCTCTTTGTAAGTCAATCTGATTTGCAAATTCTGTTTTAGAATCTTGTGTGCTGGTAAATTGCAGAAAAGGTGTTTAGTGTTTTTTTTTTTCTTTTGGCATGCCTCATGCAAAACACAATTGACGTCAACACAAACCATTTGTTTGTATTTCATTCATGAAAGAACATTTGCTCACTCCTGAAGAACACCAAGGATGTATTTCAACATGAGGGAGAAAATAAAACGCTCGTCCCATGAAGCCTCATATCTATCACACGTTTGTCTCACTCGGTTCTGTTGCAGGGAAGTGACTCCTGTGACGTTTACATTTGCGAAACAGACTTTAGCAACCACAAGAGTTACACAACAGTCTTAACGCGTAAAAGGTTTTTCACTCTGTAGTGTTTAGTGGGTTTTGAAAACTCCTAGGGTTCTCTGTGAAGATTAATTGTCAGACATTACACGATATCAAATGCATGCATTCTGGTGATGTGAAAAACATAAAACTACTCTTCTTTGCCAAGCAGCAGCTTCCAGCAATAAGAGTCTGATGGAGAGGGAGAAAAATGAACTGAAGACACTCAACTCTGGTGAGCAAAATGAACGAATGATGCTGACAGTGAAAGTCTGAATGCAGGGAACCAGGCAATACGGAGTAGATGTTGGATTTTTGGTCAATATCCGATAAAACTCGTTTGGCCAATAACCGATACCAGTACCGATATATATTTTTTTTTCCTATACCTACTTACTGAAACTATATGTCTTTCTCTACTGTGCAATTAAAATACTGAGTTATCTTTGTCAATTTAGCCCCCTACCAAAGGCAAATGCTAAAATGGAGGCTGAAATTATGAAAATGATGTAACACTGTCAACTTGAATTATGTTTTAATGTCAAACTTATTCATAACATTTACTAACTTGCTCTCTCTAAGATGATGACGACACTCAAACAGGGCAAATTTGTAAATCTTCACAAAACTAAACTCAGCCTGTTCACAAGCAACAAGTGAAAAGCACATCAGTCGTGCATTAACACTTAACAGTTTCTTATGACGTTGTGCTGCAGGCGTCGTTGTCACTGGTTTGTCATATATAAACAACGCCTTTTATAGTTGTGAATTATTTAGACTGAGTGGCCGACATTAACTTTTACAGCAAATATCGGCCGATACCGATATCACGCCGATAATATTGTGCATCCCTAATATGACGTTTTCTCTAAGTTGTCTGTTTGCTGCTTTTAAAGTGAATTTATGTTTTAGGGAGGAGCACAGAAAATCTTTGTCCAAAGGTTACTCTTAGTTTGTTTGAGTTTGCCAATTTCATAGAAAATATCGGCAAACATTTTTTTAAAACAGGAAAAAATGTCTGATTGGTATGGAAAAACAAAAAAAAATATATAGTTATTGCATTATTGGAGTTGTTGTTCTTCCTGTTTTAGGCCTCAGTGCCAGGAATAAGAACCTGACAGCAGAAAGAGAGCAGCTGGGGAGGAATCTAAGTGACGTTGGTAAGCATGATTATGAAACTACACCAACCACGAAGCGTAATGTCCCAACAACGTTAAACATTAATAATGAATGACATTATTACAGTAGATTTAAACATACATATAAAGTGAAAACAGGGCCATATTAAATTATTTAGCTACAGCTGTCCTAGCGAAGGGCTCAACTACAGAATTCCAATTGACGTAAAAATACAAAAAATGTCTCATATCTAGAACGAAAATGAATGCTGAAGAAATTAACTCGCTTACCTCATTCTGGCTGCATAAAAATAACAAATCTTGATTTAGAAAACATAAAATGTAAAAAGAAAATGTTGACGTTTTTTAATAGTCTTAGAGTGAAGCTTGCGAAAGTCCCAGATCTGAAGTTGTAGACTCTCTGAAAAGTGAAAAAGTAAAGATCTCATGAGATTCATAATGTTCTACCTAAAATATTAGATGTTATTCACAACAGTTAGAGAAAAACAAAACAATTTACCAAAAATGTGTCATTGCTTTCATAGTTTCGCAACGTAATTCTCTGACTAAGGAGAGAGATGAACTAAAGAAGACCAACCTTGGTAAGTATGATTACTGGGCAAGGCTGTGTGATAGTGAACAATTATATTATATTCATCCTGACAATATTATTAGAGTCTACAAATTTAAAAGAAAACCATCTTAACAGGGTTGCATTCACTTTGAAGAGTGCAAAGAAGAGTGAAATTGCTGTGAAATTGTCATTTAGGTTTCCGGTCCAATCTGAAAAATCTGACCGCAGAGAGGGAAATGCTGCTCACAACTATCAGAGGTGAGCTGCTTAAATACATCTTAAACTTACACAAAGAGGAAAGGTTTAAGATGGCCACATTTATGGCAGAAAACCACGAAGCTGGTTTGTGAACGCAAAATAAAATATCAATTGTCACTATTACTGTAACAATGGAGGACTTTTTATTTTCCAGGTACTGAGGCCGATAAGAAACATGTGACCGAACAGAGGGATGAGCTGAGGAAAGAACTCAAAAACCTCAGTGAGTAATTAAAACACAGAAAACGTCCTGACCTTCAGCAGGAGTATTATTTTATGCACACATTGCAAGTTACAATTTTAACAAGAATAAACACACGGTACAGCTAAAGAAATAGAATTTTATCTGAATGTGTAGGATTCTTAAACGTTTCTGCTATGAATTGTAGATGTGCTGCAGTCGTAGTGTGACTAACTTTTCCTCTCACGACGACAGCTTTAGAGTTTAGTTTCCTGACTGAAGAGAGAGACGAGTTGAAGGGGATTAATCTCGGTAAGTGTGCTGGTGAAATACTGCATCGATTGTGTTTTGATTAAGACTCCCTACACATGGGATCAAGGCTGTGCTACAGTCTCTAGTCCCTTCATGGCAGTTTGAATGCAGCTGTATTGTAAATTCATTACACCTTGTTTCATCTGGAAAACAGCCAGTTAATATTTTTTAAAAAGTTAAACACGCTGGATGCTGCATTTTAACTTTATAGCAGAAAGTGATCAACAAAGCAAATCCCAAAATAATACATTTTCATCCATGCTTGCTGTGTTTATTTATTAGTTTTCTGAAAACTAGTTGGGTTCAAAAAAATGTACCACAAACGGTGGTTTATCGTTAAATGTTTCATAGTGAGACGTGATGAAATTCGGCTAAAGTTGGTAAAGTTGTTCAACTTCAATGCAGGTATCGAGGCAAGTCTGAAAAACCTGACCGACGTGGGAGAAACGCTGATCAGGATCATCAATGGTAAGTTGTTCTATTTTTTTTATCACAAATTCTCTAAACTGAAAATAAAAAACGTTTACTAGGAGTCACATTAGCAATCCTGTGTCCAGTTTATCAATATCAACGTTTTATTTTCAGTCACTGATGCTATCAATAAAAATTTGACTGAAGAGAGAGACGAGCTGAGGAAAGATCTCAACAACCTTGGTAGGTAATGATAAGAAAACATAATGAGAAGCAATCAAACAAATGGCAGTATGGTACTTTAATGCCATCAGCCTTGCATATTTCTGCATATAAGTTAAGAAACTCAACTGACGTGACGTCTTTGTACACATTTTGTGTGTGTTTGTGTGTCACACAATGGCAATAATGTGATGTACTTGTTTCTATCAAATAACAGCTTCACATCTTAGTTCCCTGACTAATGAGAGAAACGAGTTGAAGAAGTTAAACTCTGGTAAGTTCCTTGACACATTGTTGACTGTAATTAATAATCATTTATCGTATCATGAAATATTTATTCGGCATAAGACACGCCCGGCGGCAGAGTCAGTCGAGCCCTCCCGGACTGGAAGCTGTTTGTTGTTTTTACCTCAGAGTGACCAACTCTCTGTTATCCCTATGTCGATTTGATACAGTATTTGCTTCCGCACTTCCCATATCTGTTCCCTCTGTCACTTTTTTCAGCAGTTAAAACTGTTTAATCCGTCGTTAACACGTCGTAACCTGTTTTTCCGAGCCGCCTTTAAACGCAACATGAGCGCTAAGACGCTCGCGCTGGGTTTACACCTGTCGCTGCTGCTCAGGTGTGTTAGAATCACGGCAGCAAAACGCAAAGAACTTTGCACAGTTTATCCCCCAAACTAACCAGCTGAGTTGCTAAAAGATGACGAGCTAATAACAACACAGCACCTCGAGCTCGTTAACAAGTAGCCTGTAGGCTACTGATGTTGTCTATGTTCAAAAGTGGGTAGTGCTTGTTACATTCACTTGAGTAACTCTTTTTGGGGGGGAAAGGTACTTATAAGAGTAGTTTCACTGCACTGTACCTTTTTCTTTAGCTTGAGTAATATTATTATTACAATGTAGATTGATTTTACCCCCTCACACACACACACACACACGCACACACCCACAATAAGCCTTGTTAAACTCGTCTGGAGCGGGGCTGAGCAAAGAGACAATAACATGTAAAAAGTCTGATAGAAACAGCATGAAATATGAATTATCAGTCCATTTGATGATGCTTCTATATGCAGCAGTAAGAGGACCAATGTTTCACTGTTTGAGGATTAATTCATTAATCCTCAATTTATGACAAACTATATGATTTCAGGTGGGAATCTGTTTTCTTTTAGCTTTACTGCATTTATTTATTTTTTTTTCAAATTCAGAGTTCAAGATAAAAGAAATACATTCACAAGAAATGATTTCATGTTTTTATGTTTATTAAACTATGTCAATGAAGTATTTAGCTTAAAGGCAGTATGGCGTAGGGAATTGTTTTTGATATGGTGGATATGTCTCTGCAGTCATTGAGGCCAGTCTGAAAAATCTGACTGAAGAGAGTGAAAAACTGATCCAAACCATCCAAAGTAAGTATGATATTCATTACATTCACTATGATTCAGAGAGGAAAATGTAAGTTTTTATTACCAGTCAGAGAGCAACTTACTGTAATAAAGCATTATTTTGTGCGATGAATCATTTCTTCCACGTATCAAACTCCAGTTGTCTGTATTCTCTGTCAGATATTGAGTCCGATCACAAAAACGTGACTGGAGAGAGAGACGACCTGATGAGGGAGCTGAATGTGTTTAGTAAGTATTGGAGGATTTTTTAATTTTCAGTCAAGAAGTAAAATAATAAACTGTAAAGTCACTAAACAAACTGACCTAATGTCATTTCAGAAATGTTTTTTCTTTTCTTTTTTTTTGGATTATCTTTCCCCTTGAAATTACAGCTTCACAGCTTGCCTCCATGACTAAGCAGAGAGATGAGCTAAAGAAGATTAACTCTGGTAAGTGCAATCATTAAAATATGTATATATTTTTTATGTATGATTATATTACTTCTTTCCCTCTCCATCAAGAAAATATATGCATGCTCATTCTTTTGTTCCTGGGGGATTTTCTTCTTGTAGCAGAGTTTCTTGATAACTTAAATTATGTTGTTCTAGTGACACCTGCCTGCTTTTGTAAAGACGACCATAACTGTGTTTCAGATATTGAAGCCAATAGTAACACATTGAGAGAAGACAAGGATGAACTCAACAGGAAGT
Source organism: Girardinus metallicus (assembly GCA_903067095.1). Lineage (NCBI taxonomy): Eukaryota > Metazoa > Chordata > Actinopteri > Cyprinodontiformes > Poeciliidae > Girardinus > Girardinus metallicus. The sequence continues at coordinate 15,783 of CAEGAE010053975.1, forward strand.
TGGATGATTTGGGTTGGTATAAAAATAAAGTTTCAACTATCAGAAGTCTTTACGATGGTCAGAAAGCAAGCAACGTAAAGCGTGTCGTTTATTCACGTTCGTCGCTGGTACACTGCAAAAACACAAAATCTTTTCAAGTATTTTTATCTAGTTTCTAATGCAAATATCTCAGCACAATTGATGTAAGGCTAACTTACAAGCAACTTTTCACAAAGATGTGGGAGCTGGCTTTAAGTTAATATCTCCTTAATAATGATAAACAAAAATACTTATTCCACTGGCAGATTTTTATATTTATGGCCTGAAAAAATGTCTTGAATTAACAATAAGAGACTCTAATCTTAGGACATTTATCCAAAAGTGAGCCCGTAACTTTCTTTTTTTTTTACCCTGTGTGAATAAAACACGATAAACTCAATCTTGTTCGCCCAGCTCTTGTTTTCCAATTGTGTTGAAGTTAAGCTCAGCCTGAGAAACGAAAAGGTTAAAGACATCAAGAAAAAAAGCTGAAAATGCACCAGATCGTCACTGTGGGTGACATATGAAGTCAAAGGTCTTATAACGTGTATCTGCATTTACTTTGAAACGTCCATCAAAACAATGGCAATAACTCACATTAACACAGGGTAACCTTTTCTTGAAAATTACAGAATCCAAACAGAATGCCTTGACTGAAGAAAGAGACACTTTGAGGAAAACAAAGTCGTGTAAGTATCATAATCAATTTCTTAATTTTAGGTGATTATTGTATTGTAATGTAATGAATAACGCACATTGTGTTTCAGATATTGAGGCCATGTCCAGAACAATCAGTCAGGAAAGAGATGAGCTGAAGGCAAAGATCAAGACTTTAAGTGGGTATAAAGCTTCACCGATGATTTCATCACAGCATGTACAGTCTGCACAGGAATTAATAAACACAAATATAAGAAGTTACAGATCCTGTCACAACAATATTCTGCTTGCATACTTATACTGAAACTTTGCATATAGCTTCTTTGTCAAGTCGGCAATTTTTAGCTGTATCTAAAGGTGCATTCACACCAGGCCCGCTTAGTCCACTTTAAGTTTGTTTGCCTAAAAAGTCTGATTTGTTTGCGGAGGTGAGAATGTGCAATCGAACTCTGATGCGAATCAAAAAAGCGAACTCCGATCCGCCTACATACCTAGGTCTCGTTTCGGGTGAAGTGAACAGTGACGCGGTTTGGATGCATATGTTGATGCCATGTGTACCGCTCCAAAAGCAGGAAGTGAACTGTAGCGCAGGGCATTCTGGGTAAATGCGACCAAAAGAGAAGCGCATGTCCCGCGCTAGCGGGAGAAATGGCTTGTGGTCTTTTAACCTGACGCTACTCCATTTTAGTTTACATTTCTTGAAGGAAGAAGCTGAGGTCACGTCTTCTTCTGAGATTTTCTGTTTCCTTCAGTGGCTCTTGGTGCAGCGCCACCACAGGCGAGGAGGGGAATAGGTTCTTCAATTGCTTTGCTTAGATTGACACAGTGCAGCATGAACGAGAACCGAAGAAGCTGAAAATGTGATAGATTTTGAATTTTAATCCTCTGATCCAACCGAATGTACCGAATGTATCAGGTGTGAAAACAAATTATACTTTGACATTTTTCATCTTTTGAAATTATGAAGAATTGAGACTTTTAATTTGACGTTTGTATAATTAATTGATCATTGTAAGTCATGTGAAACACCCCAATGCAATGTTCAAAATACCACAAATGTTTTGCAAAACTGACATTATTAGTCGCCTGCACATTCCCACTGCCAGTGTTTGGTGTTAACATTGCCTACAATCATGGCAGGAACACATGATTATCTTCATGCAGTCGCCATGTCTTAATAGCTAACAAAATATTACTCACGGGCAAATAACACATTTATACTGTTAATTTTTTCACACTTTTTATCAAAGTCATCATGTAATTGCTGTAGGTCATATGTTCTTGAGGGGGTGGGGGGGGATTTGCATTGTGACGCACAATTTCGGGGAACTAAAGTATGTTTAGTTCCCTGATGATTTGTTTAGCTCACGATTTCCCTGATGTAAATCATGAGCCCCTGATGTCCATGCTTTAATATGAACGTAGTTTTTAGAGGATTCCTGCTTGGTCTGCTTCATATTTATATTTCAGCCAATCTTTAACATCTTGGTTTTCTCTTTTGTCCTTTGACCCCTTAATTTTCAGTAATTTAAGATTGTCTCTTTGTCCTCCAAGATGAACCAGGATGGGTGCTTTTTGAAGGCAGTGCGTACTACGTTTCTTCTGGCAAAAAGACCTGGCAAGAGAGCAGAAATTACTGTCAGTCAAAAGGTGCAGACTTGATGATCATCAACAGCATAAGCAAACAGGTGTGTGTTTACTTCTCTTTGTGACCTTCATCCAAACACCTGGCAGATTTAGGTTGAATGTAATATTTCAGCCTGATCAACATGTTTCTTCTGACTTGAATTATTGGTAATGTTCTGGAGTCGCCACTGGAAACTGGAGACGGAGCAATCACCACTGATTGATCACTAAGAAATGAAATACGAGAATCTGCCAGGAGTGTGAATGTTTTTGTTCTTCGCTTGCTGTTTTAATGTAGTTAAAAATATTTGTTTCCAAGGTTTTTGGAAACAAGTTCCATAAGTACATGTGGATTGGACTGACTGATGGAGAAACAGACGGAAGATGGAAATGGGTCGACGGGAGTCCAGTTACCACAAGGTAAATTTGTTTCATTACTACATAAATATTAATTTTTCACAGTCCTGCTAAGATCTATATTATTCTAGCTATATTTTATTTTAAGAAATCAAGTAAACAAAGAAATACATTTTCGATGCATTGCATTGTCTTTATTTTGTGTTTCAAAGGACAAAATGAATCATTTCTGGATAACAAAATGTTTTTTTATTTTACTCTGGTTTATATGTAGGTGACTGCCTTGACCTTATTATCTGTCACAAAGTTTTTTTTTGTGATTTGTCCAGTCCACCCAGTTTAAGAAATTGCACTGAGTGAAGTTTTCTTTTTTAGCTACTGGGCAGTTGGCGAGCCAAATGGTAGAACACTGGAGAACTGTGGGAACATAAAGACTTACACTTTGGAGAGAAGCTGGAACGATGAGCACTGCTCCCATTCCCTCAACTGGATCTGTGAATTAAAGCTAATCTAGTAACTGATTCATATCACATAAACAAAAAGGAAAAACACACTTATTAAAACTCTCTTATGTTGATATTATTTGCACATTTGTCTGCTTTGTTTGGATGTAATGTTCTGAAGGTGACACTGGAGATGTACTGATCCAAATTTCGTGAGCGATTTCAAATCTTTGGTGTTTGATCAAAGTTTGACCCGCTGAGTCTGATTTTAAATGATAACAATTTCTCTTATAAAAACATTAAAATTTAGTTTGCAGACTCCCTGCAGTGAGTTGTCTTTAATTATTAAAATGAGGAGTAGAAACAACGACAGCTGTGTAAAAATCATTGTTTTCCGAGACTAAAAGATCGTTGTGATAATCAATTTATTCTAGTGATGTCAGGTTCAAAACACCTTAGACATTATTAAACACACTGAAACAGAGAAGAGACAAGAGAGTAAGTAACTTTGTACTCGCGAGGAGAGCAGCAGGAGACCAGGTTAGTTACAAGCCTCCTAAACTACTCTAACCTGGTTCCGCTGCTTCCTCTCTTTTTATTAGGATATTCCCTAGTTACATCAAAGCTGTAGCCTCTAAAGGGTGGGGGCACACAGACTACAGCTCAGTACCTTTCACACTTTGATGTGTGTCTTATCTAAAGCAAA